>OZ024896.1:43528692-43555881 GCA_964017195.1 Siderastrea radians
ACTTTATATGGAGCACTTAGGGGGCGGGAAGAGGAGGACCCTGGGAACGACAGAACATGTAGGTGTGGGGGTGGGGGTGGGGGTAGGTTTCGGTTCACTTGAAAAGTGCGGGATCGACCCAAATGACGTTTATCAACTCAGTTTTTATATTTTTATATCGGGGGTAATCAGGAAATTTAATTATGAACAACGTATTATGTACGACTTTTAAAATCCGAAATGTAACGTTGCTTTGACAATGCCCCACCCCCGGGCTGACTTGTTTTAGCAAATGCCCCACCCTTGGGGAGGAAAAGTTAGAAAATGCCCGACAAAAGCCCGGGGGAGATGAGCGCGCTTGGAATTAACGAAGCCATAAAATTGAACTACAACAAATACAATCATGTTGTTGCTATTAATAACTCCCTTAATCACCAACTGAACTACAATTAAGAGCTATGCTTTAAGTCCAGTCAGAAACTCATAAGGACTTGTTCAACTCCTTATGAGTTTCTGGTCCAGTCTAGAGATGACTATAGAAATGTTCATTGAGCAAACCAGAATTTTTTGCGTAGTTTTAAGAATGGCTCTAAATCTGTTTCTCACACTTCCCAAATTGACGTCGAACCCAAAAATTGTTGGACATCTGACCAGTTTTTCAGGTCCAAACGTTCTTTGCGAGTTTTGATAGAGAGGTCGCACCTTAAGACGATTTTCGCTCAACGTTCGAGCAGTAGCTGCAAAAGTTAAGTTACTAAACAACACTTGCAGCACAGTCACATTTTGAGAACACATAAGAAGAACTTATCGATACTTTTGCTCCCAGGCTGACCCCGCGAGAGAAAATTGGATTTGAAGTTATCCATATCTCAATTAAAAAGACGCTTCATGTCAGTTCAAAACAAAATGGCGCCCGTTTTTAGCATATTTTTACAAGATTTGACATTAATTTTCTCGACAATGCCACAGGGCGCAGAGGAGTCATATTTGAACGTAATGCTGGCTAAATTCATCGCGCAAATCGGTCTAGTCATTCGAAACAATGAACGTGACTGAACAAAACGTCATGCTATCTAGTTACGCGTCTGGTGAAATTCTATCTCTTTCTTTGCTGTCAGTCGGCTGTTGCTGTATGCGGTATGCGGCGGGCCATCGCGGTCAAAAGTAGATATCATGATATCACTAATGATATCTCGTGATAACATGATATCATGATGTCTTGGCTAAATGATATTATGTTATTTTCTTTTCCGGAGAGATATCATGACGTCATGATATCTTAAGATATCCTGGTAGCGCGATATCCGGAGAGATATCATGAGGTCATGATTTCTTAGATGATTAGTTGTCATCATTGTTACCGCCAGTCACGGCATGTACTTATCAATAGCTAGTATTGGAAATATATCTATATATCCAACAGTATTGCAGCCAACAAGGATAGTAATATTTTGCTGAGCTGGTTCTATGATTCTAGTATCTATACACAGTCACAAGTATTCGCAAGTTTGGAATTACAGTAATACTGAACAGAAACTTGCAACCTTGCCAGCGTGACCATACCAATCACTGGGAAATTCCGACATATTTAACTTCGTCTTCAGATACGACTGATAATAGAGTAAAATTGTCACTTCTTTTCGTTTCTGTTGTCATTTATATACTTTCCACGGGCCTTTATATTCGCTAGATACACTGTCACTGTATTTTAATTTTTACTCGAGCTTTCAAAAAAGTATGAGACTGTGTATTACGTTACCGCTGCTAATACTCCTCCTCGGATGTGCTGATGTGCTAAGGTAAGGCTAAAAAGTTAGTGACAAAACCAGTCGTGACCTGGGAGACAGTGAGCTTCCATGGGTTGTGCTGGGCTTAATGATAGTTTAAGCCAGTGAAGTACAAGCTTAGTTGATTCAATGCATCGCCCTTTTTATGTTCACGATTATCGGAAATGTTTGAGCACTATACACTCTGCCGTTGTTTGAATATTGCCGACATAAGTTGACACCACGTGCAACTTGCGTGTCACGCTGAATGCTATTAGCTCCCCCGAAGGTTGATAATCCCTTCGTGTGTGTGTACAGTAATGTACTGTGTGATTCATGCACGTGGCCAGGTGACGTCCTGCGTACGTGCTTCAAAAAGCTGTTCTTTATCATGAAGCAGAAAAATTAAAACTGATCTGCATGAAGCAGTGATACCAGCCACAGTACTCAGTAGTGAGGTGATATTTCGACGACGCGCCCTAGTCAGAGCAGACTAATGGGAGCAATTTAGGGGGTACGCGAGGGATCGAGTGCAGTGGGCACAGGACGTTAGGACGAAATGCCGTATGGGGGAGATCAGTTAAAAGAAAAGAGAAATTTAAAACAGAAATTGCTAAGTTTTTATGGAAAAAAGAAACTCGATGGCCAAAAACGCAGAAATAGTCTCGAAAAGTACTGATTAATAGTGCGTCCCTAATCGTCCGTACTTTTTTGACTGACGTTTGGTAAGCGTTATAAACGGTATGTCTGTATGAACAGACGCTCTCCTACTATGGCGTTATTCTTCTCGTCACGCAATGACATTCCCCACTAAAGTCCGCCTATCCCGAATTCAGTAATAAACCAGTTGATGGCCTGTATACAGTTTGGAAACTTAACTTCTTCTTTGCATTGTTTTCCTCGTTCCCCTTTGTTCTTGATTCACAGCAGTGCTGTTAAGCCCTTTATTTTATATTATCCGGTTGATCTCTAGCACTTGTCAATTGATTTTGTATTTGACCACCCTTAAGGAATAATTTGTTACTATATTTTTATTACTCCCCAATTTGCCTAGGACACCCCTTTGCTTGCAACCGAGTAGATTCGATTGGGGTTAACAAACATCATCATCTTTTTCCCCTATCAGCACAAGGGAGGGGCAACCATTTCAAAATGAACTCCTTCAGCAACAGCAGTTGCAAATACAGCAACTGCAAATGCTACAGCGACAACAGCAACAGCAGCAACCTCAACTGGGGCAGCAACAACAGCAACAACCTCAACTGGGGCTGCAACAACAGCAACTTCAAATGGGGCAGCAGCACCAACAACAACTGCAACAGCAACAACTGCAGCCGCAACAGCACTCGCAACTTCTACCGTATCAAGGACAATCCACTCAACCACAACTACAACAACAACAACCTCAAATGGGGCAGCATCAACAGCAGCTGCTACCACAGCAACCGTTACAGCCGAACCAACATTCCCAACTTCAACTCCATCTAAACCAACCTCAAGTGCAGCAACAACAACAACAACAACAACAACAACTGGCGCACCAACAACAACTTTCCCAACCCCAAATGCAGTATCACCCCCAGCTATTGCAACAACCGCAAATGCTACATCAGCAACAGCAACAACCGCAAATGCAGTACTTTCAACAACAACTGCAGCAACAACTCTCGCAGCAACAACTTGTACAACAAATGCAACCACATTTGCCCAATCAACAAATAACGCAACAAGTCCAATCACAACTTCAACAACAGCAACCGTATGCATCTGGAATAACTCAACCCGACACTCGACAGATCTCGCAGACGTTTTCCTCTCCACAGTCCCTGACGATGCCTCCAGTCCCGCAACAATTTCCCAATGTTCGTGGAAACGTCAGACAGGCGGGCCAAAGGCTTGTTGACGTCTTGCAAGCGGCCCGTGCGTCCTTTTCCGACGAACTAAGTAGGAACTTTCCACGGTCACAAGGAGGCAGGGGGTCAAACAGCAGACAAAGGGCAAGGAATGACCAGCCACCTCGCATTAGCGTCATCTGCCTTCCACCGGGCACTGCAACCGTACCGTCTCATACACAGCTACTTTCCTTGACGAACTCTGGTTCAGGCTATGGTTATCCCCTTGGATCAGATTCGTCCGGGTCAATACCATGCCCCACAAACTTTAACTCCGAGAGCGAATTCCTGCTGTATGTGAGACGGTATTTTGGCGCGTTAAGTGGAAATAACACTCCTTGTTCGTTTTATAAAAGAACGCAAGGTCTAGGACTTCGTCTAATTACATTCTCCTCTTACCAAGAATTGAGGGACGCTGTTGGGAGGGGGGCTCTCGTTATAGTTCCCAATCCCACTCCCAGCCCCGGTAATAATGGCTATGCCAACCCCCCAATACCCGACGCTTCCCAACCGCGGAGTCAGCAGCATCTCTCCTCTTTACCCGGATTCAACACGTACTTACCTACAGGTTTCATTCCAAGTGTAAGTGGTCCCTTCGCCCCTGGAGTTCTGCCTTCCGGAGATGGTAGCCTGAGTTCCCTTTATGGTTCTTTGGTACCTCCTAATTCATACCAGCAACAAGATGGGAACACGTTGTCTATTGATTCTTTTCTGACGCCATTGTACGGGTCCTCCACATCAGTTCCTACTGGGCTTGGTGTTGACACTTCGGCTTACGGCTTTTCGGTCGAAAATCGTAGTGAGAATGTTATGACGAATTTTCCGTCTGCAAATCCGCTTACTGGAAATTCAACGAGAATGGCCACATTATCAGCGCCCCTCACCACTGCATCGGCAACGTCAGAAGGAGCAACAGCTGTGACCACAACAGAGACAACACCGACGGCAGCATCAGGAGCAACAACTGAACTTGCAATTGCAAGAACGGAAACAGCGACAACAACAACAGCAACAATGGCACCAGCAGAAACAACACCTGCAACCAACCTAGCGACAACAACAACGACACCAGATGCGCCAGAAGCAACACCTCCAGTTACAGTTACTGCAGCATTAACAACAACAACAACAACAACAACAACAACAAACTCCAACAACAGTGAGTTCCCTGCTGTTTCAGCAGCATTTTCTGCTTTGGAATTACTATTCCGAAGGCAAGCAGAGATGCAAACAGAACAGCATTCACATCTTATGGAGGTCCTGGCAGAACATCGCAGGATGATGGCACAATTCAGCGAAGATCGACGATCAAACGACGTAAGTATTTTTTTTCTTTGTAATCATATAACCGAGCATTTCTACGCCCTTCTGTTTGGCTTGGTTTTGTTTTCTATTTATTTAGTTCGTGTGTTTTTCTCCTTTCGACTAATTTTGGCTGTCTAAGATACACAAAATGCAGCCTTTTTGGTTTCCGGTATCTACCTATAATAATACGATACAGGTATGTCAAATATCAAAGTTTTCATCTACAGGCACCAGCTAACGAGTCACAGCCACGACGACGATCAGTGCAGACCACAGGAGACTCTTCTAGACAGGTAACATGGTTATCACGCGTATACAATTCAATGTTTTGACCCGTTAAGAAATGTTCCATTTTTAATGTCCATTTGAATGTGAAATATTCGTTTCATGCTGATCATGTTAATAAATTTTGGTACCAGGACCAACTTCCGCAGAGGGATATAGCAGACGCAAGTCACGATTTGGAGGTTTGAATTCAACCTTAAATAATACCATGCAGACGTTTTTCCGCATTTACCTCTAAAAGAACAATTTTTTGTAGACCAAGTGCGTTTGAACTCCCTCTTACGAACACCTACCTTAAACGGGAGCAATTTTGTTTACAAAAACAGAGAAGGGTTTGCACCCTCGTATATGAGCAGTCTATGCCAAAAACTATTAAGTTAACCGATTCATTTACGTTTCTTTTGGTTAAAAACACCAAGAGCAGATTATTAGTGGGAAAAATGTTTGTCCGCCTCAGCTGAGCTTAAAGTAGCCACTTCTCTGTTCGACACAGGTGTCTGTCAGACGTCCACATCCGGGCCCAGTTAATCTTGATGACACTGTACAGGACATTGACCAGGTATGTACGTCAAACGACTTCTGCTGGTCTTTTATCATGTAATGCGTTGATTTTTATTTTGATTGACTGATTTATTTATTTGTTTTTTTTTTTGCTAGCATCTTAACAGTCCCTCCAGCATAGACAACGAGGACGAAACACTGGCGGATTACAACATGCGCCGCCGTTTGTCTGAGTTGACGTCCACTGGTACGTGAGAACTAAATCTTTCTTTACATTTAAAAGCCCTTTTGCCTAAAGTCCTTAGCTTACAGCAACACATGGAGGCTCTTGCAATATCAGGGAAATTTAATTACTTCTAAACGGGAGAAAAATATCTGATGTAAAGGACGCGGTGTACATGTTTCCTCGGGAATTGTTAATTACGACCGCATGGCTGCATTACTACAGCCTCTGAAGGAAAACGTCTCTGAAACTCATTTTGCAGCGTTATTGCAATTTGTTATTTCAGGTGAAGGTTATTAAAGTAAAAATGAAAGACGAATCAATAACCAAGATGCAATTTATGTTATGGAGGCAACCTGTTTCTCGAGTTGTTTTCTAGACATCCCGGTACAGTCGCTGGATACTTTTTTCTCTGAGACCGAAAATCACAGAGCGAGGTCGTGAAAAGCGCTAGCGGAGCTATAGAAGAAGGCAACTTTATAACAGATGGTTCTTTAATTTCAGAGTGGACTTGTCACAGCTGTACCTACGTTAACCGAAGGCGCATAGCGCTGTGTGAAATGTGTGGTGGTCGGTTATTTTAAAGGAATGTTTTAGGTATTTTGCTTAGCCAAATGTTAAATGTTACCCCCAGAGTTTAATTAATGGCATCTACTCCGTATTTTTTAGCCTCTTAACGAGAAATAGACTTCAAGCCATGTAGCCGTTTTATCCCACCGTGCCAACACTCTCAATCCCCCCCCTCCCCCTCCTTCGACCTTGACACATGGAGCCAGGTTACCTTATGTCTTCAATGCACCTGGGTTTTAGAAAAGCACCCATCAATAGAAACAATACAGCTTCAAAGATGATGGCTACCACAACCAGCATAGTTTAGGCGCCCCGGGGTGAATATGTATGTGTCAAGTCATGCACCTGTAGGTATGAGACTGTTTGTCGTGCAATATCAATTTCGCTTTCCAGGTTCAAGAGAGAGAGAGCAAGAAAACGGTGCACCCAGTGAAACAGCAGCAAACGGGTGAGTTCTGATTCTCTCGACTAGTCCATTCGATAAATAGATTTATATTTCATATTTCTACCTTTGGAACTGCACCCCACGAACAACATCTTAAATCTCTCATTAAATCTTTCAGGAAGGTAGGCTCACGTGTCTATAAATATACTATTCCTCAGGTTATCGGCAATAATCAACAGATGGACGGCACAATGTAGTTCCTCCAGTAGGCAGACAAGAACAATAAATTGCGAGGGCAGAGCGCCTGATTGCATAGTGGAAACGTTCCTCCACCACTTCAGGGGACAGGCTGCAAATACTCCACACTGGCCAACGGTGTATTTCGACAACGATGTGGGAGTAGGGGATGGCGTGACAAGGGAAGCCTTCGCCCTGTTTTGGGATGCCGTTAGAGGACGTATGTTCCAAACGCAGGGTGGCGACTTATCAATCCCCACTCTCTCCCCGGCATACAACAGTCAGCTGTGGGAGGTTATTGGTCGCATCCTGGCCTACACGGTCGCTGTACTTGGCCAATTTCCTCTGGCATGTATCTGCCAAGTTGTATGCCGGACTCTCCTTGGTCTTGAAGATGACGAGGACGAAGACGTCTTAGTGGCTGATTTCTTGTCAACGTTAAGTGAAAGGGAACGCGACCTACTGTCACCGCTACTCTCCTATCAAGAGGAAGAGCTACGAGAATTCGTAGCCAGTAGGAGGGAGGACCTTCTCGCAATCTTGCGGGAATTTAATGTCTCATCCCTCCCCGCTAATTGCCAGATGCGCTCGTTGTTGGTGAATGTTTCTCGGTTCAGCCTACTGGAAACCCCGAGGGCAGCTCTCACCGCGATGCAAGTGGGTTTTCAGAGCGTTTCTGGCAGGGCATTTTCTGGAATAACTGGACAGGCGATATCTCATTGGTACGAGCAACAGCGGCGTCCCATATATGAGCAAATAGTTGAGCGCCTCGAGTTGGATTCAGACGAAGATGGGGCTGGCCGTGTATTCAATCTGTTGCTGACCTTTTTAACGGAGCACCGTGATGATGAAGACCTTCTCCGCGACTTTCTTCGTTACACGACGGGATCACCAAACGCTCGTGGGGGCAGCATCAGAGTCGACGTCAGCCGTGCACACAGGGTCATAACTCATCAAACCTGTTTCATGACTATTCGCCTGCCAGTTATTCCAGACGAAAGAGAGGCTGAGGAAGCGTTCTTGGTACAGCTGTTAGCAGAACTGAGGAACAACGAAAGGTGGACTTTCAACAGCGGTTAAATATCGAGGCCATCCGCAAACTCTGATTCCGTGAAGTCCACATTCATTTCAGTGACTATGTGAAATGCATTCTTTTATCGATTTTGAGTGACGACCCGAACAATTTGCTGATTTGCGCTGTTTATGTAGGTGATTGGTTTGACTTACCTCTTATTTTGTAAGCAAAATTATTTGGTGGTCTCGATAAAATAACCGTTGTGAAATTCTTGCCGCGTTTGATCTTCACTTTCCGTAAATAATTCAACCAGCCAAAATAGGAGAAAATGATTTTGGGTTTGAAGGTGATAAACGTTGTCATGCCTCGGTATTTTCTCAGGTTCATATTTACTCGCAGTAATATTAACGGTTTGCAACTTTACTACCTGCCACTGTCACGTAGGGCAAATAAGATTTATTACATCACTCAGTGTTTTGTTTGAAAGCTTAAACAATGTATAATTTCTATTACTGAAAGGAATTTAGGTCTCGTTGAGATAACCGGATTTCTAGGATGTTTTGACAACACTGGCGAGTCAAAATTTCTATGTCGTCACCTCTAGATTTATCACCAGTTGTTACCAAGCTGAACATGAGAAACAATCCGCCATATTGTCATTTTTAACAACAACCTGAAGAAGATCAGTGAAACTGATCGAAACGTCGATTTTAAATATTCTTAACCTCGGAAAAGATCCCGGAAAAACAGTGAAAGTTTTAATTTCGATTGGAGCTACTTTTGAAGAGTGGCGCATTTTTGAGCGACTAATAGACTGATTTGCCTTTCTGGGCTCCGTTGGTGATTTTAATATCCCCTCTTTTATATATGCTGATAAACTGCTCAAAACAGAGAAACATTTCACGTTATTGTTAAATTTCATGTTATTGTTGCTGTTTATTAAACTTCCTAAGGAAGTAGATAAATTTATCACAACAGGATTGAAAAGATGCAATTTGTAGTTGTGCTAAGACAAATAATTTTAATCATTTTGAGAGAGACTAATTGTGTTCTTTCTTACTGCATTAGCGATTTCATCTGAGTTTATTGCCCACTTATTGTTGTATTAATCTCACAAGCTGTATGACGATATTGTTGTTACAAGAGATCCTAGCTGTTGGGGTGGAATAGACATTCACTATTCATTTAATTATCATGTAAAATCTGGTTATAGCTAGTTATGGGAACTGTCTCTGCCTTTTGCACGAAACGGAAGAATTGAAATTCAAGTATTTCGATGTTGTTGTTGTTGAAATGATAAAAAAAATCAGTACATACATCGATTTAGCACTTTCATGGGTACAGAAAATTCTCTAAACCTGATGTAAAAATGGCAAGTGGAAAAATATTGTTATGTTAAAAGAACTTTGCTATCTAGAGTGGATGCTAGGTGCGCTTGCCGGTTGAAGTATGCCTTTACATGTAATATGCAAACATGTCACACCTTGTTTAATTAGCTTGTTTAATGACTTAATTGCAGACGTTCCTTAGGTGTACGCTAAACCGCGTGGCAAGCGCTTCGGACAAAAGGAGACGGGAATTAAGGACAGAGAGGCGCGAGCACGGACCGTGACTCTCTCCGCCCAAGCGACTCGCACTTACAATACAATACAATACAATACAATACAATACAATACAATACAATACAATACAATACAATACAATACAATACAATACAATACAATACAATACAATACAATAGTTTATTTATCCACGTAACACTGAGGAGTTTACAAAAAATCTCTCAAATGTGTACGTGTACAATAAGCTAATGTCCCTTAATAGCGAACTGGCTACCCCTCCTAAAAGTTTTTAAATCCTTGCCCAGTTCCCTCCTCTTTTGGCTCCTGCCAGGCAGGTTTGGTGTCAGCCAGCATTCTAGTAGTTATTTTGTATAAGCAGCGCGTGTGGGGAAAAATAGATCAGTCAACATGGCTGCAAGCTGATTTAATGCATTATTCAAAATAAAAATTGCCTTTGTCTATGAACGTGAAACAGTCATCGCTATCCAACTTCACGGGATAAACGGTGGTGGGAAACTAGTGTCACATGTTTAACAAAGTGGGGTCTATTGTTGGAGCCCAAAGGCGGTAAATATTGCAGTTGAACTGCTAAAAACCTTTTTGGTTCAGTAAATTGGAGTCAGTTTTGTCTGCCATTTCGTATTTCTTGTATCCAGCGTAAACAAAGAAGATAAATGTCCATGCCGAAGAGATCTGAGTGAGCTAATGGGTCTATTGTTTCTTGAAGGTATTGCAAAATATTGGGAGGTAGATTTAAGTCAATTTGGGGCACAGTCACGTTGCTCACGTCGGCTTCATTAAAGGGACAAGGACCTTCCCAGTCAATACCGTACTGCTCCAAGGAATCTTCGACAATGTCCCTGTTAAACACGCCTTCCGGAGACGCGTGGTTGGAGTTTTGTAAGCGAAGCATGCTCTCCACCCACAATTGTCTTGGGCTACTGTTGTGTTCGGTCCCAAGAGGATGTCTATTGTACGCCTCTGACCAGCGACTTAACAAATTGTTTATTCTTGGGATGAAAACGTAGTGTAGAGCGAATAAGTGAAGCTCATCACTTTGATCGAGAATACCTAGCTCCTCCATAAAATAAAATAGAAAATAAAAGGTGGAGATGCAAAACCAAAAGACATCTCTCCACAACCGTTCTATTCTCTGATTATGTACTGATCGACCTGCTATGAGACTTCCTCGATTAGCACCACGAACCATACACATTAAAACGGAGACAAGATAGTTCTCCCCTCCCCTGTCAGATCGGACTCGGGATGGAAAGCCGTACTCCTTAGTGCCTTGGTAGAAGCACTGAACGATTGTACTGGCACGGTTGTTGTCGAAACACCTTAAGTATGTGATTAAACGAGAATAACCATCAATTCCTCCCGCTATAATCAGGCGCCACCGCACCAAAGAATGATGGGTATCAATGTGCCATAAGGCATTTGCACCGTACACATTGTAGCGTCTTCTGACATGCACTTCAGACCACCGTATTGAGGCACCAGCGGGATCAACCCTCCTCATAGCCATTCGCACCCTGCAACGTTGAATCTTTAACCCGTGATCTGACTCGAGCATTGCTCGCATTTGTCGACAGCCTATTCGGGGAAAATGTGATCGAATATTTCGGATTAGCTGATCTAAATCGGCATCTGAAATTGAGGAAAAAGTTTGATCTTGACCAATTCCACTGTCACGCAATCTACGCCTGACAGTAGAGACACTCACACCAAGACAGTTCGCAATCCTCCTTGTGTTGAAATTCTCCCCAACAAGAAATGACAGCTGGTCGAACGTGATTTCGTATCGTGGTCTTCCACTAGTAGAGCAATCAACGGGAGCACTGTATGCTGAGTCCGCGCGACTCCCTTCCACCTGGTTGACAGCATGCGAACGCAATAAAAAAATGTATTGCTGTACATTATCGATTAGAAGGTTATAAAGTTCACCGTTAACGATGCCATGCAGGTTTACACAGTTGGTTAGAAGATTTTCAAGCCTGGCAATACAATACTCCACAACATCTTCTTGGTTTTCTGCCGTGTCTAGCAGTCGCATTACTTCCTGAACCAATCTAATAGCTCTTTCAAAAAAACTGTCCAGATTACTAGGCTGTGCTCTTCCGTGGAATTGAGCAGGGGGAGCCCCAGAAATGTATGGACTGAATAGAAAAAGAAGAAGCAAACAAAAACCTCCAGGCCGAATCATTCTTTTCCTCTTCATAACATCGAATAAGGGGTATCGAGCAGAAACAATACCCAGTTCATTTTTATTTTGATAGAGAGTTCAGAGGGCGTATCTTTGACAGACGCGATAAAAGACCGGGATCTTATCATCTAAGAAATCATGACCTCATGATATCTCTCCGGATAGCGCGCTACCAGGATATCTTAAGATATCATGACGTCATGATATCTCTCCGGAAAAGAAAATAACATAATATCATTTAGCCAAGATATCATGATATCATGTTATCACGAGATATCATTAGTGATATCATGATATCTACTTTTGACCGCGATGGCCCGCCATAGTATGCGGTATGCTGTATGCGGTTTTCGTCTTGCTGGTAGAATTTCAACAGACGCGTAACCAGATAGCATGACGCTTTGTTCAGTCACTTTTATTATTTTGAATTTGCGCGATGAATTTAGACAGCATTACAGTCAAATAGTACTCCTCTGCGCCCTGTGATGGCATTGAAAATGTTACCGTGCTATGAGTAGATTTTTAGAAAATATTTTTAACACTTATTGCTCGAACGTTGAGCGGAATCCGTCTTAATATGTCAAACTGCGATCGGTCATGTTAAAACGCAGACTGCAGACTGTGCAGACTGCAGACCACGCAGACTATGCAGACTACGCAGACTATGCAGACTGGTATTTTTTTTCTTTAAGTAAACTTTGATTTGTTGTACTTTTGTTGTACAATCCGCCATATTGTCATTTTTAACAACAGCCTGAAGAAGATCAGTGAAACTGATCGAAACGTCGATTTTAAATATTCTTAACCTCGGAAAAGATCCCGGAAAACAGTGAAAATTTTAATTTCTTAAGATGAGAGGTGAAAGTTTCAGAAATAGGATTTTCACTTTTTGTCGTGTAAGATGACATGGCCAGCAACTTGGCACCGAGTTCTCAAAAAAATGCCCCGCAGTTAGAAACTCTCGAACAATTTCGACGGAAATATTCGCACCTTCTGAGAGTATTTCATATTCCTTTGCCAGACGATTCAAAAGTACATTTTGGTTTTGCAGTTTTCGAAGTTTCCGAGCTTGAGCGTACCATGAACTCGCTATGTTACTGTGTGGCGCGTCGATTTGCCAATCAGCGAGCGCAAAATTTGCGTGATGTGTACGGCTCCTAGCGATAGCAATGGTTTCCTTGTCACGCAAACCCTATAGTTACATTTTCACACTTTGGTGGAGCCGCAAAAATTACAGATCCCCACCTCGCTTATTATTTGGCGTTAGAGAAGAATAAAGGAGCCTTGGAAAGAAAGATGAACCATTTACTGCCTTTCCGAACGTTATGAATTTTTTAATTCCCAGTATTGGATGTTGTCATGAAACTCGCATTCGCCAATAAATCCATTCGCTATTTCGCCATTGTTGCTCCTTGGCATTTGTATCGGGAAAAATCTATTCGCTTTTACATTCGCTAATAGAAATCGATTCGAAATCTTTTCTCAGTAATTTGAATGCAAGCTTTACATGGGAGATAGCGACTGAGCAATCCCAAATGAATTTAGACCGATGCAAGTGAAATGTTTACACAATGTTGACATCAACGTGATTATTTTTGTCTAATAATTTTGTGGTAGCGACACCGTACGGCAAAGCAAACCAGAGATAGCGTTCTCAGTTTTCTGTACAAAATTACAAATCCATATCACTTTAGTCAGTGAGAATGGAGGAAAAGCTACGGCTAGAACAGTGGAAATGTACATCTACGTGTAAATTTAAGGAAACCTTTGCAAAAAAAATGTGCGCCTTTATCACGTTGTTTTGAATTCTCCAAGCTACAATCTCGGACTGAATAACATGGAACAGAAACCCCCCTACCCCCCCCCCCCCAAATCAATGTTGAAGTCTCGCGAAGAGAAAAACGCGCCATTTTGCATCCTTGATTTGGGGGGAGGGGTGGTCTGAGTGTTCCATTTAAAAAGTCCGAGATTGCAATCTCGGACTGAATAACATGGAACAGAAACCCCCCTACCCCCCCCCCCCCAAATCAATGTTGAAGTCTCGCGAAGAGAAAAACGCGCCATTTTGCATCCTTGATTTGGGGGGGGGGGGGGAGGGGTGGTCTGAGTGTTTCATTTAAAAAGTCCGAGATTGTAGACCCTAGAAATTCTTCTAGAATTTCTGACTGCTAGGACATTGATTATACATTTTTCCAGAACCATACCTGGCTTCCAGGAATCTATAGGCATAGCAAAAAGTAAAAATTATCTGTAAACACACCTTCAGAAAACCAAGGTAAAAGAAACTGAAAAATAATGTTACTTAAAAAAAATTCACAGTCTGCACAGTCTGCGTGGTCTGCAGTCTGCGTTTTATCATGACCGAACTGCGGTCAGTTATTGGACATTTATACTGTGGATACATACCAACATTTTTTAGTTAGAATTTTATGAACATTTTTCATCTCTAAGCCATTACATAGTCGAAATTTTCGATTCTTTTAAAACCTATGAACGTTTTATTAGCATTTTTTGAACTCAGGCCATCTGATAGGGTGCGGAAAAAATTGTGCGGGAATTTTGCTTTTTGTCCAATAGAAATCAGTGTAAGAAAAAACTAGTACCCAGGCTCAACGCCAAAAGATGCGTGGAACGCCTGGAAGTTTAAAATCGCTCACGAACGAAGCAGCGTGTTTTCGTCAATGTTTAGGAGAAAAACTGCTTCAAAATAATCAATCTCTTTGGCTTTTATGTTTGTGAGGATGGAAAGCAGCTGCTTTATCACTAATATTAGGCATTTTTTCTGTTTTATGCGGAAAATGCTCTGAAGATGCGGAGGATGCGGACGTATGAGAATTATGCGGATCCGCACCACCGCATCCTGTCGGATGCCCTGTGAACTGAACATTTTTTAGTTAGCATTTTTCTCGTTTTCTTCACTTTCTTTTTATATATTTGTTATTTTTTACACTTTTTACTGTGTATATCCTTACATTCATGCCATTTCTATCATTTGAATCTTTCATGGACAATGTGTTTCAAAGATCTGAATTAAGACTCCAAACTTGCATGTCAGTTTGAATGAAGAATTATACCTTGCGAATTATGTATGTCTGGCAAAAAAACCCATGCAAGTTATTTTCATGGAAATTTGGAAAAATGAGACTCACATCCTTGAAAAAATGGTTACGCATGACAGAGTGATGATAAAAGAAGAATGTCTTAAAAGTGTAAATATTGTTATGGAAATTATACGTTGCAATGTCTAACATTGCGAGGATGATAACTATTTATATGATAAAAACCCCTTAGGGTCAATTTAGATGATGTGACTTGGTTATCACTATCATGTATGATTTTGGTAGTGCGCTCTGTTCTTGTCATGTAACAGTTGCATATACATTAAGTCACATCACTTGTCAGTTGTCTCTGGCTGTGGTTATGCAGGTAGTATTGTAGGCTACCTCTCAGCATGTTACATGTAACAAAGTTGTGCTGTCCAAATCGCCCCTTATGAGTTTCTTTCTAACTTAGGCCATTTTAAACAACACTGCCTGGAGCAGGGTCAGTTTTTGTTGTACAGCAGAACCAAAAAATATTAAAACAAAGAAGACAATTTTTATTTATATAATTGATTTTTTTTACATTTTTATAGTGCAAAAACATTTCTACAGTTTTAAAAAATCATTATTTACAATATTCATTTAAAAAAATAAATAAATGTTGCTTGTCTGTACAACAACATGTGCTGTAATTATATTTTACAGGGTGTGGGATCTAAGCAATAATTTATATCATCTCTAAAAAACCTTAAGCAGTGAAAATTATGACAAATCATTCCTCTCTCCAGGTTTTTTTGGTATGACTTGGTGAATTTTCCATACAGTGTCCTTAAAGGCATTTTTTTGTCAGACTAGCTAATAATTATTCCCAGCTTTAAAAGGACACTCACGTGAAAACCATGTTAAGTTGCCAATAATAATAATAATAATAATAATAAATTATTTTGTTTGGCTCGGAGGTGAATTTTGAACTGGTATGGTGATGTAGTTTAAAAATATTAAGTTATTTACAAATAAATTGAATGAAAATATAACTTATATGTAGACTCACTACATCAAAATAGAGAATATAAAATTGCATAAGCTCTATTAATATCTAGTACACTTACAATAATTATTGCTACTTAGAAACCTGAACAATAAATAACCAAGTGATACATGTAATTAAACAGCTAACTACATGTACGTCAGTACAAATTGTATTTACCCGTGTATTAGTCGACCCCCTATTTTTTAACTGGTGCTTGGCTCTCAAGTTTTGACCCATGTATAAGAGGGTGTCAATAGGGTAGACCTCTAGTCAGCAAACAGTTAAAAAAATCCCTTTTAGTCAGTAAACAGTAAAAAAAATCCCTTTTAGTCAGTAAATAGCAAACGGGGAAAAAATTCAGTTAATAATTAACGTTCACTAACTTTTTTCTCACAATGTAGTCAACAGCGATGTTGATCACAACCTTTCATCTTCTTAGTGGTAGGAAAAAAATCCCAGAATCGATAAAACGGTCTTAAATAAAAAAAATAAAAATAAAAAACAACATGGAAAGTGCTTCACTGACGAACGGGTGAGTTTCTGACAAGTGAACAAAAATCACATGCGCGCATTTTTCTATGGCTTAAACTCTATTGTTGAAGACAGCAGCAAGCAGAATCGACAGAATCAAAAATGAGTTACCATCAAGTGGTCTCAAGTGCCAACCGTAAGTCTTAAAGGGGTTATAGTCACCATTTCTAATGTCACTTTAAAAAGCCAAAGGACATATTTATATCAGTGGGAACCTAAACAAATTGGTTCAGCTTTGTTTAAATTTTTTCTACTAGTGCTCTAAGAGTATTAAAACATGAGTGTCCAGAATCCTTCAGCAGCAGAAGACCTGGCTGGAAATGGATTGCAACTTGAAAAAAATTAGGTTAATGTTTTCAAGTTTATCGTCGTGTCTTGGTGAACTCAAAAAAACTATGATTATGATATATTCTTTCTTCGCAAATTCACTTGATATCTTTCTTTTAGTGTTCTATAAGCTGGTGCTGTGTCTGAGAAAGGTAGTAAGTTTTAATGTAGGGCAGTTTTGACCCAAGAACGTCGAAATCTCCATGACATAGCCCCTTTAAGGTCCTTTAATTGACACCAAGAAAGCCCTCCACGTGCAGCCTGTAGTTATTGAAGCTCTCAATTAAATAATATCAGTAATATTCTTGAGCGAAAACGCTCGATATCTTCGGCATTACACAGCACAAATGGACGCCATGCCACGTTTGCCAAGGTCGAAGGTCAGGAGATACCCTGGAATGATTATATTAAGCCGCAGATACAGCGCATCCAGGCTCAGGGCTTGTCACGAAAATCAGTCACACAGTAGACTAAAAACTACAACAATGGCCGGAAGGTCTTAGCAGGGTCGAAAATCTCAAAAATGATTTAAACGAAGTATTGGCAAACTCAATTTTTTTATTTGCACAGAAAAAGTGTTCAAAATTTGTCCTTTATGTACTGCATATGCTAAGAAAACGGCTTCCTTTTATATGATAGTCAGCTCGTATTTTGTTATTTATGCGGTTACGATAACAAAAATCCATTGTTATACGCTAGTCAGTTAACGCCATTGACACCCTCGTATAAGTCAAGGGCAATGTTTTGGAATAATTTTTAGGTCGTGAAAGGCCGACTTATATATGGGTAAATACGTTGCCCAACTTAGGTTCCACCATTTGTGAGCCACTAGACTCATGACGACTTTACCTGTAGGGAACTAAACAGTTTACCATAATCTGTTTAAGAAACAGAGAAATCTCTCTCTGTTTCCACAGGTTAATAAATTTGTACAGTAACAGAGAAGGAGAAATGCTACTTAGATACATGTTCATGTCCATAGGCAGAGATAAACCGCACTCCTCACTTTGCGATTTTAAGTTAAATGCAGCATAACAGGAAACTTTCTCCAGTTTCCTTGTTCAGGTGTCCTTAGATCTCCGACAACATCTTCAGGCCTGTAACAAGACAAACGAAAGCAACTGTCACATTAGGAGTTTGTTATACACTGTAGCGTGCATATCACATGCATGTCTTTTTTTGTATAACCTCAGTGATTCTTTGACATCGCCTGGGTTTATTCTAGAAATTGGCTTACAAGAGCCCAGTTGGCCCTCTTCTGAGATTTTAGGGGAATTATCCCTTTCACTCCTAGACCAAGTTATGCTGAGATGATTTGTCACTCTAACTTTTTAATCTGTTGACAAAATCCTATCGTGTTACCATTCAAATGAAACCTCTTTGGCAGAACTTTTGCATAGGACTATTTATTTCTTAGAATCTTCCGAAACGAAATTTGGAATTTTGGGTGAATTTTTTGCTTTGGCCACTTTAGGAGTGAAAGGGTTATAATAAAATGTAAGGAAAACAGCCCTGGTATAATGAATCCCCGTTATAAGGAACACATTTTCCCAGTCCCTGGGCACTTCATTATAAAGGGGTTCCACTATAGTGGATTGGTAATTTGGAGTATTGGGGTATGGCAGAAATATGCTGTAGGACTACTTCCAGTTTGTATTAAAACAATTTTAAATGTTCACATTCAAAACAGCAATTAAAATGCCAAAGAGAAACAGCCAGGGCTTCTTGCCATATCTTTGTGCATTATGTTTGATGTGCTAACGTAAACTTCATGCACGAATGTATTTCAAATCACAATTATCCTGCAATGCCGCACATGAGAATTAAAGTCTGCAACCCCATTGGCCACTTAAGAAACAAGTAAAGGACTGCCAATGAGTTTCTTAAAATTAAGCGATTGATTAAAATGAAGTTCGTTATCTGATAAAGCACCTCAACAATGGCAATCCTGTCAATAGCAAGTTTGGATCTAATTCAGTTCAATAGAAGCACAACAAATCGCTTCCAAAATCAGACAATTTACAGAGTTGTATGGTTGGTGACAGGGGGGGTGGGGGCAACCTTTTCAAAATAGAGGCATTTGCAAGTGATTTTAATTTAATAAGCATACATAACCACTGTACCTGAGCTCCTTTTTGTTATGAAGAATATGAAAGTTTACAGCTGGTATCAAAAGACGTAAAGCCATCCTCATTTTCAGAGAATCCACTGTTTCCATTTCACCCAGGACAATCCTACATGTAAGATGAGAATAGCAAACAAATACAGTTCTTAGTTAACCTGAGGACCTTTATAAATAATAATTATTCATGGAAAGGAAGTGGCTCCTAGATTAGCAGACTATAAAATATGTAAGAGAGATAACTTTTGTAATTTGTGCAAACCTCCTTTAGAGCACGTCATTGTATGGATAATTTACCCACCTCATATTCTCCTTATCAGGAATAGACTCGGCCAGTTCAGGTGAGTCTGCTCCAGTCATTACACTGTCAGTATCTGTTAAATCCTCCTCACCTAAAACACAGAACTTAAGGTTACTCTGGACCTTCGCGGGTGTCCTCCCGTGTCCTCCAGGAAAAAATTCATATGTGCACAATTTTAAAGGAAAACATGGTAAACTATTATCGTTAAAAAGGTTAATCAATGTAGATTTTGGAAAAAAAATTTGAATTGCCGGTTTTTTAATTCTGCAGAAGACAATTGCAAAAATGACCGTGCGTCATTCAATCAGATAAATGAATTAAAAGGGTATCAAAAGTCGGCGGATTTCTGTGAATTACTATTTTATTAATTATACCTAATATTTCACAGGTGGGGATTTTCAACGCAATGCGGATTGCATATTCTTTGCTGCTCAAATTTGACAGATTAATTAAAAAATTATTTTGCCAATGTGCTTGGATTTGATACCCTATTTATTCAATTGAATGACACATGGTCATTTTCGTGGTTGTTTGCGATTTTCTTTGGCGGAATTGAAGAAACTGACAATTTTCATATTTCCCCCCCAAATCTACATTTATGAGCCTTTCCAATGATGTATAGTTTGCCAATGGCATGCATATGAATTTTTTCCCAGAGGACACCCACGAAGGTCCGGAGTAACCTTAACTAATCCCAGAGGTGGACATTTTTTGGACACCTTAGGTCTAGAATGTGGTTTGCACAACTCATAATAATTACATGTGCATAAAACCAACAGTTTAAACTGTAATGCTACACAAAAGTGAGGCTGCATACTAGTGCCCCTCCCCCCTCCCCCCTCATTCTTGGATGCCATACTACTGTCCATCACAGGATGACAGGTTTCCCTAATGTTTGACTGGTATCTATTTATAACCACCAGGGGACCTGTCTAGGGGTGAAAGGGTGGTTAGGGGTCTTGGTGGGGTACACTGGGGTTACCAGGTGCACCCTATAAGTGCCAAGGAATGTCCACCAGGTTATAGACTCTGCCACGAAGTCTCATGCCATACGTCCTCATCCTACATGTAACCCTGGGCATGCAGTTTCACTGTAGCCAAGCAAGTGGTGAAAGGCAAATCCCTGGCACCTTCAAATTACAGGGCTTGAAATAACGGCCGGTCAACGGACAATGTCCGGTCAAAAATAGGTTTTGTCCGGTCAAATCCTTGGATGGCCAGACAATGTGTCCGGTCGTTTATGCTTGTAAAGAAAAATTTAATGCAGAGCTTCAGGTTTTAAATTTTTAAAGGTTCAACATTGTTGGCGTTCGTGTATAAATAGGGGAAAAGAGAGAATGAGATACAACCGACCAAAAACGTTTGATAAATGATTCATAATAGTGGTTGTTAAATTTGCGGTGGTTGCAAATTTTCGCTTTCAAGTATATATTCTAAATGAAAAAAGATAGTTGCCTGTTAGTATCATTTCCGCGGCCGCTTTTAATAAGATATAGTACTGCAACATTTCAAGATTTAAGCTTATTCATTCAAAGCTTCATTGTATCAAATCAGTGGATATGGATTCTACTTGTAAGTGTTTGTTGTTGTATATTCACATCAGTTAGCTTGTATTATTGTGATAATCAACTAGATCGCAAGCTTTAATTTCATCAACTTCATAACTTAACTGTATTGAACACATGGAACTGAACCGGCAGTTGTATGCACAAATGTAATATTGATTTTGCCGAACGTTGCGGCTGTACCGTGCGTTCCACTTTTCCTGCATTGAGTTCGAGGCTGCATGTACAATAAAGGCGTAGAAACTGTACTTGTTTGATATGTAAACGTCATGCCCGGGGGGGGGGGGGGGAGAATTTTATAGAGATATGACATAGTGGATACTTGTCCGGCCAATAATGGATTGTGTCCGAGCAAAAATAGGTTTGACCAGACAACTTGACCGGTGCCAGGCGGGAAATTATTTCAAGCCCTGAATTATGGGTTTTTGTGGCTAAGGAAAGGACACATTGACAGAAAAACCTTTGCCCTCCAGGTTGGGGTTTGGGTAAGAGGCTAATCCCCTCATCCCGTAAAAAAGGTACGATTATGGAAATGAGAAATGACAACCAAGGCCACGCTGATGAGTGTGCCAGAAACTTGTCAACTGGCTAAGGATAAGGAAGGATGGAGGCCTTACGGACCTTATTTCTGGCACTATTTCCCACCCTGGGAAAAGGAACCAAGTCAAGGAGACCTGTCTAGAGGCCAGCACATTGCACTTGGGGTGCAGTGTACCTCCACATCCAACTCAAGTAAAGTTAATCCTATATTTGTCCCATATTTTGATGGTTGCTACCCAATGTGGCATTTGTGACTCTGGGACCACAACTTAGTGGCAGCCTAGAACAAGTGACAGTTAGTGTAGGTTTGATTGTATTGATCAGTATACCGCAAGACTTAACTCTGACCTTCATCTACATCTGGGAATGTAAGCTCATAGTACAAGTTATTAGCCTTTCTGTATGATTCAGGCCAGTTGTAGCCTTTCCCCACAGGTCTGTATGGTTCTTGCTTTATTCCTTCATCTTTAGCTGATAAGCGTGTTCCATACACATAGTACAACTTTTTCTCTTTCCCATCCTTTTTTGGTCCTTTGAAAACATAATGGAATTTAAAACTGTCCTCTGGTCTCACTTCAGCATCTGTGTTGGAAACAGTAATTAAAATTAATTTAATATATAACGGTACAACAGGGAAAGAAATTTCTCAGTCCCAGTCAACAGCTGGATGGAAATAATTTTTGTTCCTTAGTAGGAATGGATGTGTTCAGGGATTTATTTTGATTGGACATACTGCAACATTGGACAGATATAGACCTTTAATAATATCAACATGTCATAATTCGGTAAACTGTCATTGTCCGGGTGAGTGTAGTCCTGAGAAGAAGTCATCATCGATGTCATAAGTCTCTGGTCTTTGTCCTGATTGGTTGACGATCTTGTGATGTTATTGGTCGTCTGTCAGTTAAGCGGTGATGTTATTGGCTGTGAAGACTGTTAAACGTGATTGGTGCATTTCAAAACGCACCAATCATATTTAACAGTCTTCACAGCCAATAACATCAGCGCTTAGCTGACAGACGACCAATAACATCACAAGATCGTCAACCAATCAGGACAACGACCAGAGACTTATAACATCTACTGACAATTCACAATTCACTTCAAAACGCACAAATCACGTTTAATAGTCTTCACAGCCAATAACATCAGTGCTTAACTGACAGACGACCAATAACATCACAAGATCGTCAACCAATCAGGACAACGACCAGAGACTTACAACATCTACTGACGATTCACAATTCACTTGACTCTGATGATGACTTCCACTCAGGTGGTCAAAACGTCAGTCAATGTCACCTCAAACAGTCCTTCTCAGGACTACACTCACCCAGACGATCACAATTTACCGAATTATGATATGACTCCTGGGTTCAAAGCATTTACAATGTCAACATGCTTGCATATTCTCCACATTGACCTCCATCCATATCTTGTGGTACAAATTGTGAGAATTTTTTCAAACATCAAGTCATTTAATCTTTGGTGATTATTTCTTTCATTCTGATGACCTCCGTGTTTGATTGTATGGTGACGTTTTAAGTTTCGCAGATTTTCCACAGCGCTTAGCAATCTCTCCACACACGCTGGTTCACACAAAAGGAGGACTGTATCTTTCCTATTTCTGCAGTTTATTGTGGCTGTCCAATACAACATCTAGTACAATCTTCAACAATCTCAAACAATCTTGAAACAATCTGCATACAAACTGACCAAAAGTTACAATGTTATCCTTATTTATATCAAACTATGAATATACGCCTAAACTACGCCCTGATACATAAATCTGGCTAAAAGTCACAGTTATAATAGACACTACAGTTAAATTCTTTACATTCTGCTCTGATTCATTTCCTTAGGCGTGGATAAACAATTACAATAATTATTATAAAGTGCACTAATCACCAAAAATAATCTACATCCCACGCGTGAATAAAGATTCCTGTCAGGAAAAAGTGACACAATTCTTTTATGTCATAGGTGTTTCCAGTTACACCCAAACCTTCAATTTGGTCTACTAGACTTCATATCAATGACAAATTATTCACTAGAATAGAATCATGTTATGTACAAAGAAATTGTTACAACAGTAAGGACAATTAGAAAATGGTTACTATTGAGGCTTATGGGACATGTTTTAGAACACACCTGATGACTTCTGAAGAGCTACTTTGAAAATTACTGGAATTACAGAAAGGAGACAAATATAATTATTTGTCTAGCGTACCTTCACTGAAGTCATCCAGTCGAGGATGGTAAAAGTATCCAGTTTTTACTTTAGTGTTGCTCTGCTCTCTGTTTTCGTCAGGATGCCGATAGCGTACTGTACCATGACCCAGGTCTATCAAGGCTGGTGAATCTAATGTCAGTTGCTGTCCACAAAGTAATGAATTTATCAAAGTTGATCTGTACTCTTCCTATTATTTCTGCTTAAGGGAGAATTTGAAGCTTAACATGTGAACCTGGTCCAAAAGAAAGGGTTTACATGATGTACCTTGAATTTTCCTAAACTCCCCTGAGTGAGTGCATCAGGTTGAGTAATACCATAAAAATGTTTGGTTTCTTTTGGGTTTAAATAAGCTGCTCTGACTAATACTGTTGTGAAGCCAATCAGATCACAAAATTCAGTATGACACAACATGACTGTATATCAGCTCTCAAGCTGCATGTACAGAGTGTATGTTGTATGTTGTGGAAGCATGGTGCTCAAGTGGATATCAAACTGCCAACCCAAAGATTGGGGATTTGAAGCCAAATACAGTAAACTCCTCTGTTGGAGACATTTTGTTATCACTCAATCAGTTATTCAGATAACATTTCAAGTCATGGCAGAAGTTTAATACAGAGGAATTACAGTAATTGCACTTGTGGCTATACCCTGAAGATCTCTTATTGTGAGAGTTGACTGTATCTATCCTGGTGTTGTGTCCCTAGACACAACCCGCAACCCTCTCTACCGAGGTTCACAACTGCATACCTGCAAGGAGCAACCTTGCAACGGAATGGCATTTCAGAGTGTAGTGGAACAAGTAATTAATATCTTAGTACAAAACCAAAACACTTATTAACATGTCCCTAGTTAGTGAATTACTTGTGATTTGCTGGAAGTTTTTACACTTAAATAAAGTTGTTGTTGTTGTTGATGATGATGATGATATGTGTGACCATTAAAAATTTCCCTTAGGTGCTACTTATTATGCCCTGACGTTTGATCTTAACTTTCAAATCTGTGGACAATATCCTACAGTCTGAACATTAAAATAAAACTTTACCTTACCTAAACTATATAAGCTTAAGTTACATTTTAAACTTTTATAAAGGTACATAGAAAAAAAATTGTACTCACCCCATCCTCATTCAACTTTGTCATGGCTTCAGCCCTAGGACTTATCATAACCGAACTTCTTCTGTTAGCAGAAGCTCCAGTTCCCATGTTCAGTCAGTTTTATTAAGCTGATGTAAGCTAACTTGAGGGCTTACTTAATAAATTATCCAGCTCCGTCAGTCTTCGCTCAAGTTTGAAACCTTCTTACAACGTTTAAGGTTTTTCCAAGGCGTTTGGGCAGAGTAAGCTCAAATCAACGTACCTTATAATCTAAACGTTTTCACCAAACCAACAAAGTTACGCTTTGGCAAGGCAGCGAAATGTCTACCATCACCCCAATTCGCTGCAACATTCCGCCATCTTGTTTTCCTGTTTACTTGGTAACCGCGGCACGACAGCGACCTCGATTGCATGCATGTGTAACTCTAGTTTCGCGCCCACTGTTCATACACCCAACAGTAGTTGATGAAATCTAGCTGCAGCACAGGTATACCACCCTCTGTTCGAGTTGTGTACCGGGGGGGGGGGGGACTCCCATATGAAACTGACGGGGATGCTCGTCGGACAATTAGAATTAAACGCCTAAAGGAGACCAACCTGGGCGTGGCTCAGGCGTTATTTGAACCCTAAAGGAGACCGTGCCAAAACAGACAACCAAATAAAAGCTACAGTGATTTTTAATTGCGCTAAAGATTGACGGTGAAGATTGAGGGCGTTTGGTTTTTGACCTATGTTATAGGTCTTAGCCGGACTGCAGTTTGCGCTTTCTCTGTTTGTTTGTTTGTTTGTTTGTTTGTTTGTTTGTTTGCATGTTTGTACGTATGTATGTATTTCTGATCCGGGGGGGAGTCCCATATGAGACTGGGCGCGGATGCTCTTCATTCGACCTGTAAAAGATGCCATTTCCAAAACAGACGGAGAACGCGAGACGACGAGCATCCATGCACTTTTCACATGGGAGTACACCCCCTGGGGAATTTATGTGGCACTATGTGGCACCAATCAGATTGAAGCTACTAAGCTAAGAGTACATTCTACCAATGAAAGAGCTGGTTAGAATCCGCTTACTGAAGCTAGTTAAGCTTACCGGCCATGTTGAATGTATATATGGGGACGGAAACGATCAGCGCAAATGTGCTTTTCTACTTTTTCCTCTCGATTATTATATTTTCAGTAAAGGCTTGGTGTGGTGGAATTGATGGTAATTTCCTAAAGCTATTAAAAGGGCAGGTAAAACTGAACTTTGCCGTGGCCAACGGTGGAAAGTGAGTACGTGACAAAAACAATTAACCTAGTTCCAAAAATAGACTTGTTGACGAGAAACTGTAATTTAATTTATTCTTTTATAATTTGTGTTATGAAACAGCTGTTTTGGTTATGTACCAAGATGTTGGTTGAAAAGATTGTATCTGTGCTTGATATGGATAATTTTGACTGTACTTTGCAAGGTTTTTGAAACAGCTTTGTTTGGTAATTTGAAATTTATAGCGACGTGTTTATAAGATTGCAATTTGCATAAATTAGCTTGTTTATTCAAGCGTGTCAGTAGGTTGTTAAACCTGTTTTCTCTTCCCAAAATGCGGTTTCGTTTTAGTTTACGACATGTCGTGCCCATGATTTATATCAGTCATATCCACAGATTTTCCAGCCGACATAGAAATGATTTCTTTCTTGGTCTTATCATATACGGGAACATATGGTTTTTGAAATTTTTTAGCGAAGTGTTTAAGATAGCAATTTGCATAGATTAGCTTGTTCAAGCGTATCTGTAGGTTTTTAAACCTATAATGTATACGGTAACATAGCGAGTTCACGGTACGCTCTAGCTCAGAAACTTCGTTAACTGCAAAACCAAAATGTACTTTTGAATCGTCTGGCAAAGGAATATGAAATACTCCCAGAAGGTGCTAATCTTTCCGTCGAAATTGTTGGAGAATTCCTTACTGCGGGGCATTTTTTGGAGAATTCGGTGCCAAGCTGCTGGCCAGGTCATCTTAACACGACAAAAAGTGAAAAGTCCTAAAAAGTACAACAAATCACAGTTTACTATGGAAAACAAAATACCAGTCTGCATAGTCTGCGTAGTCTGCATGGTCTGCAGTCTGCACAGTCTGCAGTCTGCGTTTTAACATGACCGCAATGACTGACCTCTCCTCAAATTATTATCTACTACACTTGTTTCTTTCACATCTTGTTGTGACCTCGATTTATATTCTTCAGTAATATGCAGACAATCATTAGTTGACCTTAACTGAGGTTTCAGTTTTAGATTTAATTTGAAATTTTTATGCAGTCGTTTTGCTCTAGTGTCAGTTTGACTTTTTAGCCTGTAGTCTACTAGCCCGATGGTTGCTCTATCTCCAATTTTGGTCCAACTGGGTTTTTAGCGGGTTGTTGTTTTGCCTTACAAGGGTATTGCTGAGAAAACGAAAAAGCTGTTTTAGGCCCGGTTCAGACGCCGTACCTCTCATGAGCCGT
>OZ024896.1:43556081-43603081 GCA_964017195.1 Siderastrea radians
ACCAAATACATTTTCGCTCCTAGATCGTATTTTTAAATAAGTGGCAAATTTTGCCGTACCCTAAGATTTTGGCTTGCCTAATTGAAATCCGTTGCAAAAACTCATCTGGACACCGTACAACTGCCAAAAAAACTACGTACTACTTGGTACGGCACATGGGAGGTGCAGCGTCTGAACTGGGCACTCATGTGCTATAGTGGAGGGGGAAGTATTTGCAAGAATAATTGCGTGTGTTGTTTTGTCCTCAGAGTATGTCTTAAAAATCCCAAATAAGCGAGGATAAGACTTGTCATTTCAACATAGGTCAAGCACGCAATGCGTGCCTATGTTTTCATATAGATATTTGTTTACACACAACCCTAAGCGATACCTGTATGGGTAAAATATTGGCTTTCCGTCCTGTGATCCCTAAGCGAGACCAAAATCTGCAATTTACACCCCTAAGCGAGACGACGAGCATCCCCGTCACTTTCATATGGGAGTCCCCTCCCCCCGGGGTTGTGTACTACCTTAATGATTGTATGGGTATCGGTTTATCAAACTAAGCAAAACTAAAGGCGAACAATAGGGCTTTCAAAACGGATGAACATTAATTTATCTCTCAAAATTGCTGCCATGTTGTTTTGCTTTGTTTCTGTGTTTATTTGGGCGATTTCAGGTGCGCGAAGGCGATAATTTCAAAATAACTGTCCGACTTGGTCAAACGGTTGAGAAAGAGAGGCCTTTTTCTCTTTGACTCTACTTCTTGGCTGCAGTGTTAGCTTGCGTGCAGAAGCAAAGGAAACAGGAGACGTCTCTACGCAGGCTACTGCAGTGTCAGCATCCTAGCCTGAGTAAACAGCCGCTGTTTCGCGAGGTCGCCACTTGAGCCCTCGCGAAACGACGTCTGAGTTTAACGAGCGCAGAAATTCCATACTGATGACGTGCACTACCCAGAACTTGGTAGTGCTTCCGATTGGTTGAAAGAAAATTCCCTCGTGGCACAACCAATCAGAAGCGTTACCAAGATCTGGGTAGTGCACGTCATCAGTATGGAATTTCTGCGCTCGTTACTCAGACGTCGTTTTGCTAGGGCTCAAGTGGCGACCTCGCAAAATGGCGGCTGTTTTCTCAGGCTATCAGCTTCCAAGTAGTCATCTTTTTTTATTATTCCACGATTGGCTCGTGCATGAGCCCACAGCCAATGAGAGCGCCGAGTTGGTTATTTGCCGGGTCATTTGTTTCTACGATCACACAAACAATTGCTGCGTACAATTTGGCCTGGGAAGGATAACCTCTTATAATAATTGGTCAACATTTACAGTAAAAATCTACTTTGCTTTTCATCACCAGTGCTTCATGGCGAATTATCTTTCTGGCACAGTGAGTGGTGATTAAAAAAAACGTGATCTGCTTCCAGTAGTAGTTTGAATGCAATTCAGATTACTCTTTTACAGAGCTGGGTAAAAAATAATGACCATTTTAATTTTTAAAATCCCTGGAGATGATTTCTCTTAACCAAAACATCGAGCAAATTCTATTTTTGTCAGGAGCCGGATTTTTGTGTTTTTGTGTGTCATCTTTTCTTTGGAAAAATAATTGTGCGTATTATTTTGTGTTGCGAGAGGAAAATAGCAAGATTATTAAAAGAATAGAAAAAGAATCCAGCAAATGGAATACAAATGTATGCAAAAGTAAACTAATAGTCTTGAACTACTTTCGTAATCAGTCTTTTTATGCACTTGTTGAAACTAACACTTTTACGCTCCTCAAAACTGAAGCGCTACTTTAAAAGAAAACAACGGCAGCATCTCAAGAAGGTCTTGTTCGATAGCAATTATTTGAATAGCCGCAGTGGTCCGCAGACTCAAAACCGTCAAAAGCTAGACTCAGACCACAGTTCACCACATGTAAAGCATATAAATAGCACCACAGGAATATTACTCAACAGCTTTCTTATGAGTAGTGACACGTTTGGATCTTATTTGTGGAATATAAATTTTGAAGAACAGGCGTGACTCAAGCTTGACTCTAGGGGGGATTTCAAAAAAGTTAAATTTAATCAGCATTCATGTGCACTGCCGCGAAAAACAAAGGTTGTGATTGGATTCAACTTAGCATGTCTATATATAAACGTACTTTTGAATTCTCTTTATGTGGAGTGGCAATTTTGTTGTTTAGAATTGGAAATAGAAAATGAATCTGAATCAAGACAGCTGTCCTGTAACGTTTCCGATCACTGAAATTATCATCCGTCAATTTGATTACATGTAAATAATATATAACTCTCTACACGGCAAAATAGATCGCTTTGTCGTCAACATAAAGAACTTCTTCGAGCTAGAAACGAGATTTACGCTCTCAAGATCATACTCCTGACTGTGCAACGAAATATGATCTCGATTCGGAAATAAAATTACTTAGATGTAAACAAATATGCAACGCACTGGAGTCAATGCTTCTTTTTAGTTCGTACTTTAAAATTAAGTGATCTTCTCAATACATTGGAAGTGAATAAGAAATTAATGAGCGGCAAAGTTATTTTGAATTATTTCTCGCTTGCGACAATTAAGGTTTTTTATTAACGATACCATAGCTCTCGGCAGAAAAGACTATAAATTTGCTGACGAGAGACCGGTTGGCCTGGAGCAAGCCATAATGCAATAACTGACGCCCCCGTGGAGGGGGATTTATCGATCAATCTTCTTCAAATAATATGAAAATAAAGCAACCACGACAACAATTTTTATTTTAATTTTTAATCACTTTAAGGGTGAGCGAGAGACCGCCCCGGACGTTGCTAACTCGGTACTTCGTGTATTCAATTGCTTTTCTGGCGTTTTCAACCTCTAAATAACACACAACGACAAAGATATCTCCATTTGACACCCTCCCCGTTATTTTGGTTCATTATCAAGATTCAGCAACTGGGATATTTACGTGCGTATTTCACGAAACCATTTGAGATTTGCCAACGTTACATGCAGTAGTGAATTTTAAAAAGACAAATTCAACGCAATGAGTGATGCTGTGCCATATGCCAGAGGGAAGATGGATCATTGCAGGTGACGAACGTTCATATTCATAGCTCGCCGGTTTCTTGTTCAGCATTACGTGAAGAGGACATTGCGAAAATTAGAAGTTCATCTCTTAAACGCATCACACACGGGCTGATGATAAACTTGCCAGTTTGTGGTCTATTGCTAGCCTCTCTGCTATTTTTAGCGCCCAGTTTTATATTTTTAAACGTTGGATTTCGTTGTTCGAGGTTATTTAACACAAGTGAGGATATCATGGAAAACTCTTTCTGTGTTAAAGTCGACGAAGAGCTGGCTTATGTTTTATTAGGAAGTGGTTTTATCTTCTTGCTGTTTGCGATAGCTACTTTGGGGTTTTCTTTTATTGTGTACTTAAATTCAAGACAATCAAAGAGGAAGGAGCCTGAGACAGAGATATCTGCTGTCTGACTGTGAAAAATATGCGAGTGTGGAAGGCTTTTAACAGCGGAAGCCCCGGCTCAGTTATCAAATGAACACCATTATCAACTCATATCGGCAAATCAAGATATGTGCTTACATGTTGAGAGCTTCCAAACAGCAGTCAAGCTAAATTACCTTATGATGTGGTTTGTACCAGTTGATCATCCAGTTAAAAACACGTTTTCTAGAACTGGTTGTTCGAGATGCATGTGGCTTTAAAACGACGACCTCGACATCTTTGCCTGCATTGAACGTGGGTGAAAAGCTTTATACATGCAGGAATTCTAGAGGCCCTCTCTAATTCACAGGAAAATAGCACTCTTGAATTTCTCCTGATTTTTCTTATGGGTGGGATGAGAAGTTCATACTCTCGGCCTACTGATGTGGTTTTTGAGCAAGGGCTAGTGATAATTTATGTAGTCGTTTGGAGATCGCTCCTTCTCTGTTTGCAATACCGCATCTCCAATAGTGCTATTCTGCGCCAACGTAATATAATACTGGCGAAAATAAAATCATTAGGGTAACATTGTCAATGTCAAACTGATTCGCTTTTATCATCACAGCGAAGGGTATTTTGCATCTAGTATTGATGTTAGAGAGCCATTATCACATTTGAGTTGTGAGAGATAATGTCCAAATGTGACAATGTTTATATAAAGTAATGACTCACTTTGGAATCTACGCTTCTAATTACTCAGCGAAGAAACATTCCTTTTTAAGGTTAGCTCAAACGTCAGGTTTTATTTACTCGGTCACTATATGTTTAAATAGTTTTTCATGTTAAAAGGAAGTTATTGACCGCCTTAAATGCCTCTTTACAAAAAGATCTTGTATTTTGAGAATTATAAAAAATTAAAACAAAGTATATTTACATGTAAATTTCTTAGTTCAATGGTATATGCTTCAATTATATGTTTATGGAAGTTTCAACATCAAAAGACGGTTGTCCCCCCCCCCCCAAAAAAAAAACAATAAATTTTAGAAATTCAGCCGGTGTGACAAGTGACACTGGCTTACTAGCCATTATCCACGATCAAATGATTTTGGTCGCTTTATTTATTTAAAATTGCATGAAGTACAATTTGTGAAATTATCCATGAGGCATAACTCCACAAAAAACGACGACAAAGTTTCAAAAAAATCTAAACTGGAGAAATATTGGGTGCTTTCCATTATGCCAGACCGACCGGTCAGAGACCAGTGGAACTAACCAAGGGAAAATGGAACGACACTGTTCGAAAGAAACAAAACTTCCAACCGGACCGAAGCGTCCATTTACGTTTCGACCGAAATTTCGATTACTCCTCAGTGAAGTTACCCTGGGTGCCAGAGGCTTTTCTTGCGCGGTTTCCGGTTGCAGCTTATGTTCTCTATTGTGACCCGCGCGAGCCGCTCGTTGCGTCGGCCTTCGGCCGACGCGGCTCAACCTCCGGCCGATTTCTCCCGACGTTAGCGAGAAAAAAACCTCTGGTACCCAGGGTACAGTGAAGTGAGACTGGAAACGAGAATTTTTGAAAATGGAACGGCAAGTTTCGGTCGGACCGGACCGACCGGTCAAAGAAGACCAGTTCTGTAGGTGGACCACTTTTTCCAGAAAATTTCCACCTGAACCGAAGCGTTCCATTTACGTTTCGACCGAAATTTCCGGAAATTTTGGCATAATGGAAAGCGCCCATCAAGTTTTAACTTCCAGCGATGATGTAACCGCGTGGTGTATCGACTATTATCACGTGGTGCATATCAAATTTGTTGTCCTCACGCGTCATCCATTACGTCCCAGTTCTCCGTGCGGGAAATTAACAATGGCCGCAACTTAAAAAGACAGATGTTTTTTCCCCTTTTTGAACAAAAACAAAAGTAGGTTTTAGAGGGAAAAGAGAAATCTGGGCACGGGATTATTACAACCCTTAACAAATTCCAAAGTATTTGAAAAGCTCGTTAACTTAGATCCCACTTCCCCAACCTTTGATTGGTTGAAAAACAATTCACTAATTAGGGCGGCGTTTAGCTCTAGATAATTCCTTACGACGTTTCAAGTCAATTTTTTCACCCATGCAATTTTTATTTCTGAGACAAAAAGATTTTCGCGAACAGACCGCCTAACTGGTCGAGCGAGATAAATTGTTTGTATATGAACCCGATGTCATACAATCGGTGAGGAATGATTTGTGAAATATTCATAGCCCGTGAAAGTTTTTAAAGGATAACTGTGTAAATCATTCAAATTTGAGGGAGTTAAGCTTTGCTGGGAAGCGTAGAGTTTGCATTTTTAGTTCTTTAAACATCTGTTTGCAAATATTCTCCCCAAACAACAGAAAGATGATGATGATGATGATGATGATGATGATGATGATGATGATGATGATGATGATAATGATGAAAAAGCGACTCTACGTTTTACAGCACAGCTACTGGCCTCTCTTTCCAGGTTTCATAGGGTTGTAATGCAGAACATTTTTGAAAAAAAAACAACAAATTATTTGACATCTGTTTAATCCCATGAATGAATGAATGAATGAATGAACGAATGAATGAATGAATGAATGAATGAATGAATAAATGAATGAATGAATGAATGAATGAATGAATGAATGAATGAATGAATGAATGGATGGATGGATGGATGGATGGATGGATGGATGGATGGATGGATGAATGAATGATGGATGAATGAATGAAATTTCCCCCACAGCTCACACATAACTGAAACTTTCATATAATCTCTAGTTTTATATTGTTATTTATCATCTTCCGTTTGTCAGCTGATTTTGTGAAAAGATGGCCGTACCCACTTCACACCTTTGATAAAATAACTGCACCAGATTTTAATTAAACGAGAGGGTACAAGGGTTGCCCAGTCTGTTTCAATTAAAACAAGTTGAAAACTAACGCATTTCAAATTGTATGTGCGTTGTTAATTAGCATAGCCTCTCGAATGGTGTTAATTTTGAAATTTACTGACGGTTCAAGGAGTGTTTTTAATTATTTCTCAACTCAACCAGGGGCGTAGCTAGCCTTTAAGCCATTAAGCCCGGGCTTACAAGGAATTTCTATGATTTTTTTCAGTAGCGAAAAGGACATTATTTCTTTTACTGCCTTGCTTGCATTCCACAGTGAAATAAAACCATGACTTTCGAAAGAATATGCGTTAAAAATGCCAAGAAATTGTGCTTCAAACAAAGAAAAGGCTTTGGTCTAAAATCTTAAAACTGTTCTCTTTAAGAAAGACTGGACATCGCCGAACTGGCCTGTTTACTTTCTTGTCTGGGTTTTAACAGCTGTGCAATCGTGATTTTCAGAGAGAGAGAGGATATGCCGCAATAGAAAACCCAAAAATTGTTTTGAGTCAATTAGCAAAAGTACAAAATAAATTTGTTCACTTTGCAAAAAAAAAAAACAACAACAACAACGTTCGGTACATTTTTAGTAGAGAGTAGCGTGAAAACATGCATGCGATGTACTATGCTGACACAGCAGCTATCATCCCTGGCTTTTACGCAAACACACAAAAAGATGCGAAGAAGCCAAGAAGGGTTGCATTTGAGTGGCGAATACTAAGTAATAGTCATGCTTATGGACGTCCTTCTCATTAATAATTTTCTATCATAATTCAAAAGTTCCGTCAATTAATAGAGATCAGCTTTGCGTTTTTATAATGCAAGGGATTAGATATAAATTGATCGTCAACGGTAAAACTGGTATAACCTGATGTACGTTTAACTCAACAGATCTTGCATGATTATACTCAATTTTCGTTTTGCATCTCGGGCTGGGTTTAAAAGGAAAAAATGGCTGGCTACGCCCCTGTCAACGACGTCCAAAAAGAACGTTACATGTTACTTGGATCAAAGGATTTTTGGAAGGAAGTTTTGTTATATCAAGTACATGAAAACCTCTTAGTGAGTTTCGCGTAGAATTGCTCTTGCATCTGACCGTCCAATCACAAGCAGTAACGCAAAAAATTATTGTGCCAGTTTTGCAAATCGCAGATGAAAAAGAAAAAAATCGGGATCTTTTATCGTTTATTTGCTGATAAAAATCCACTTATGGTATAAAGAATCAGAGAACAAGACCATGAATCGACTGAAAAGAAAAGATGCTAGATATTCTTTCGGCTTAATTTCGTCAACCGAACAACTGCTGTTGTTATGTCCGGATCCAGACGTAAATATGTAAATTATTAACACAAACACCTAGTTTTACACAGCTATTTGTTGGCCGAGACATTTGCACCTCGCTTATAATAGCTAAGGCTATTTTTAACATTTCTTGTTATAGATATTGAAAATAAACTGGGGTACTATATGCAGGAAAACATTGCGCAAATAGTAGTTTCTATTTGAATGGTTCTACGTCAGGATTTCATTTACAGCTATACCGTGAACAATGTAAGAAACAGTGTATTTGTCATTGGCGTGGCAATACTTTGGGATTTTATGAATAGACTCACAAATAAGCCAGAACCACCTTGAGCCGAGCATAATGAACGGCATCGCACGAAAGCAGTGCTCAATAGGTTACATAAGGGAAGGTACGTTTTTTCTTGGGGGGGGGGGGGGTGGGGCCCTAAAAGGGAGGGTCCTTCCACCTTGAGCCGAGCATAATGAACGGCATCGCACGAAAGCAGTGCTCAATAGGTTACATAAGGGAAGGTACGTTTTTTCTTGGGGGGGGGGGGGGGGGTGGGGCCCTAAAAGGGAGGGTCATCAGTGAAAGTGAGCACCAAAAGGGGAGGGCCATACCTCATGTGAGCTATTCAAGGAAGGGTCACACATCTTTTCCAGAATTTTATAATGAGAATTTTTATGATGCTGCTTTCCATTTTTCTTACAGATTAAGTTTTTCTTTTCATCTACTTTGATTTAATTTGGTGTTTTATTATAGGTACTAGGTTACATTTCTACATCTATAAATTATTATGCCATGGCACATAGTTTTTCTCGGAGGACTCGTGTCCTTTTCCGTCCGTATCGAGAAGTACTTGACTCAGGTATCGTTTCTTCAGCTTCTTGCTGTTGGCTATCCGCTGCCTGATCTCCTGAGTTGTTTAGTTCTGAACAGTTACTAGTAGATCCAACAATGCGCTCTACCCTGTCAGAAATGTAGGAAATATTTGTTTTTAAGAGGCAGATTTCGCATGCCAAACAAATAAACCTTTCTGTTAAAATAACCAACAGCAATGCCGGCTAGTCGGAGAAAGAAGAGTGTGTTTTTTCCCTTAGATATTTTATGTTCAAAACTTTTATAATACTCAAATAAATACTTCCATATTCAAACACTTTGCGTTCACAAGCGAAACGTTCTGAGGTTTATACAGCTGGAACATACCATGTAGTAGTGAAGGGAGGGTCGCACTTTTGTCAGTCACCTAAAGGTGGGGGTCAAGAGCTTTTTTTTTATTAAAACGCAAGGGAGGGCCACACTTTTTGGTAAAAAAATACCAAAATTCCCCAGCCCTCCCCCCCCCAAGAAAAAACGTACCTTCCCTAAGACGGCCATACTTCAGGGTCCTATCCCAAGAGTTTCAAGTTAGAGCTCTTCTTAGTACTCTCGCGGTTGAACTGGGACTGGCTTGCAAATTGATGGCGGCTAATGCGGCGGAATCTTTTCAAATGCAAATATTTCTGTTAATGATATTCCCCCGCGTTAAACTCTATCATAAGCTTGTTCCAGCTCAACCATAAGTCTTCGTTAATCCGGTATTATGCTTGCATTGATGTGACCGAGTTTGAATCGAACCAAGAAAGCCAGGTCCCTATTACTTAAAATTAACAAGTGGACTGATTTTGAACTCCTTACGAAGAGAAAATATTTCGGAGGAAAAACTTCATCATTAACAAGTTTAAATGCAATCGAGATCCGAACAGCTTATCAGCAACAGTGGTAGTATTCTTCGCAAGAAAAACTAGCTGCTTCATGTTTGCAGAGGACACAGCCAAAAACTACAAGTATTGGAGACTACAGAACCGGTAAACCGGGAAGTTAAAATGCGTTTTTGCAAGAAAGTCGACTTCAGCATCTGTGGCCTTATGGTGACAACAACTTTATTTCTTTTTCCAGCGATAATTTTCCTGCTCCTTGCTTTCGAATGCGTGGGAAGCAATAACAGTGTCGTTAGCACACATAAAACGGACAACACTGACTCAGGCAAACTCATCGACAACGAAACAGTTATTATTCTGTTCGTGTTTGGATTTTTGTTCCTGTTTGCGGGAATACTAGTTTGCGCATTCGCTTTTCTCGTTCATTATACAAATGTAAAAGCCAAAAGAAAGGAAAGAAGACCAAAAGTTGAGGGTGGTAAAGGGGGGGTATAGATCACGTTTCACGAAAAATAAATCGGCCCTTTCACAATTCACGAAAAATAATAATGGCATTTCACGCTTCACGAAAAAAAAAAGTTTTTTCTGACATAACATACCGTTACATTTTGAAAAGTTACATCCAAAGCAAAGCCTTGTTTGAGGTTTTCACTGAATGAGTCATAGCGTCTGCCATGAATGACAACTGTCATCGTTCTCAGTGCCGCGTGGCCGACTAGCCTGTCGACAACACTGGGACTACAGAAATCATAATCTTCGAAAATCACTCAAACATTTCTCTACAATGACTACGACTGCTTACATAGTTCTTCGACCGAATTCTGCTCGTAAACGCATGCAAACGCTATTAGATTATTACAGTGACTGACAGCAAGCAGTCAATGCAAAATGCAAAACTGACCAAATAATTCAATAAATTATTCAAGGTGCTAACATAACATAGGTCAACATACCTTGCAAAATACTTTCCCTTTCCAGAAAGAAAACCATTTCATTTTCCCATTGTTGTTGGGTACGAAGACAAAAACTTTCTACAGTTCCAAGAGAACGGACTGTTCTCATAAACGAAGTCTCAATATTCTTCCCAAGGCCTTTAACTTCGGCTATGGCTTGCACGCCGCAAAAATCTAACATAGTGTTTTTTTAAGACTTCCAGTTCTCTGTAGGCTGTGGCGGAGAACGGAAAACGGGATTTCTCTTTATGAACTGAAAACTTTTTTGCCACCTTCGTTTAAATAAAAACTTATTAGAACCGTCACATTTGGTAAAACCTCGAAATTTTCTTGACAATTTTGTCGATCTTGTTCAGCTCGTGTTTCCGCCATGGTGGGTGACAATGATGGCTGACCAGGCAGGTTTGGCCAAAGGTCACCGAACACCAGAGACACCAGAGCACACCACGTGGTCAACACAAGGATCCACGCACGTCCTGCAATATTATTTTTGTCTTCATTACGTAATGACGGATGTCAAAAATAACAAAAAACATAATAAAAATCATGGTTCACGGCGAAATAAACATTTATTTCTCATTTCGCGAGAAATAGTTTTGGAAAATCACGGTTCACGGCTACTATAGAAATCACGATTCACGAGAAAAAAAATAGCCATTTCATATTTCACGGGAAAAAAAAGGGGCCGATCACGGATCACGAAAATACCCTTTACCACCCTCAAAGTTGATTCTTCATGAAACAAAGAGGTCTTTGTTCAGAGGCTATTGCGAACGGCTGCTTGTCTGCTATCAGGATCTAATTGCTAATTAGCTGTAAGGCTACAGTTTGTGAAATTCATTGAAAGACATATCCGCTTCATGGGTAAATCGTCAAAACATAGAGTTTTTAATTCATTTTAAAATGAAAAAAGACAAAGTTAGGGAAAATTAAGTTGTAATACAATACTTTGTTTGTTAATATCTTGGGGAAAATGACAAGAGGTAAAGCTGAGAAAAATTAACTCGTTGAAAATTTGCACTTTCGAAGTGAGTATTAAATATCACTATTTACGTTTTAGAAACGACGAGGGGAAAAACAGCGTTTAGCAATACGAAAACAGAACTTAGTGTTCATGCGTAGCTATTGAGTAGCTTATCACAAGTGCATCGCAAACATATCAGGTATATCTGTGCATTATATAGGATTGTACTTTAAAAAAAATTAGCATAAAATCAACAAAGGGGCGATTTCTTGTATTTCGGTTTTCTTAGTAAGATAACTAATTAGATGACCTCGAAATTTTCCTTTCAGTGCATTTCTGCTTGTGTAAAATTCAATCCAATGCTGAGTTATCGAAGAAGGGAAAAAAAAGTTTATTTCCACACAGACGGATTTTAACTGAAGCTTCCCCCTGAAAATAACACCTGCTCTTTCAAAATGCTACAGAATATTATAAAGGGTTCACAGGACTTTAATTGTTTCCCGGCCAAGCGCCGATGACCACGAGGGAGGCAACTTATCCTTGCTCCTTGTACTCCTTTCTCAATGTTTTGTGAGACAAGATTTTGTAAAAAAATTCCCAGTTTCTAATTAACTTGGGCGCCTTTCATTTACTGCAAGGCAGGGTTGAAGTGCATTAAGTGTAAAATGAAAAAGCCATAATTTAGAGATTAGAATTTGCATCATGATCAGTTGCGAGGAACGAAACTTCTTTTACAAGATGACGATTTAAATAAACATTGTTTTCAACGACTTGGAAATATTTATCATTGCACGCTAGCTTTTTACTGGTAATGACGATTGAAGGAAACAGGGAATTGAACTGACCAGGTGATATCCTTCTGTATAAGTAACGATTAAATTAAAGACTGCCCATTTTGTTGGAAAAAAAAGAAAGAAATTAAGCACGTCTATGAGGTAGAAAGATTAAGTAGGGATTAAAATTTCACTTTAACAGTCACTTTGACAAACATAGATACAGATTCAAGGAAAACTCGTTCCCAGAGGATATCAAAATACACCAGAAAATACTCTGAAAACGAATCTGCTTTTGAGATGTGGACAAGCCACGCGTCTTCTCTCGCCCACCAAGTTACGTCGTAATAGGGGCGTGTGTTGCGCAACAAATATATGACAGAAGTGATCCAGTTTCCTGGACGCAAAATACTCCCGTTTAACAGGAAACTCAGTTACACGCATCGTTGAGTGAATAAAGTCCTTGCTTGAACCCACGCCACTTGTATTTGCTGGTTTTCTGTTATTTGTGTACTGCCCAAGAGTTTTCATTCGAGAGACACTATTTAGAATCTTATGCACTCTCTTGAGTGGTGCATTGTGGCTGTAACCACAGTTTATGGCACAAGGTTTTGTTGTTCAGTATGAGAAAGAATGATTTAAGTCACGATAAAATAATAATTTATTAATTAATTCAACAACTTTGATTTGCATTTTATGCTTCTCAATTTCAATTCATTTTAGAAGATACATTTAAATAAATTATCTTAAATACTGGTATTTTTGTACTTTTTCGTACTTATTGTACTTTAAAGGGGCTAATCTTGCCTGCTTTTTCAAACCGCAGAATGAATATTTGGTTCTTAAGGGATGACAAATGAGGACAATGAATATCTTAGGAAATATACTACCAAAGTATACTTGAAACATGACGTAACTTCAAATGAATCTGCTAACATAGCGCTGAAGCTGTCAATATTACAAATTTAAACATCGATCAACCGCCGCGATCATTAATTCACAGCTGACATCAAACTTTAAGTTATGATCCTAGTCATGTATCCTCCTAACGTCTGACTTTGTGGATGAAATCTCAACTGAAGTGTGACATTCATATGAAAGCGAGCAGTACTCTCCTGTGGTGTGGTTTAATTCTAATCATGTTATTTTTCAGTTTACAGTCCGCTCTTAAGCACACTTCCAGCTTGAAATGACTTCGCTTTTTATTTACATGGCAATGAAAGATCAAAACCGAAACGCTTTCTGTCGATCAGTCAAGTCATAAAATGTTGCTACTACTATAGCTAATATGTAACGTGGTTTCCCTTAAAACTGGTTGCCTAGCAACTGGAGTGGAATTTAAAGCACCACTCGATTTGAAGTTGCGCACAATGAGACTATATTGACGTCGATCTTGTAAAATCCTTTTTCGAAATTCACAGAAAAAATAAAAACCATTGCAACTGATTCGTACGTGTACAATTTCTAATTTTTAAATTTGTTGTTTTTAAGGTATAATCTAATAATACTTTAATAATTCTTTTGATCGATCCTTCTTTTGTATGAAGGCAAATTCGTTTGCTTTCGTGACCTTGAGTTGTAATTATGATGTCACTTACCTCGCAATAAACCGTTAAGAGTTGAATGACATACATAATTTTCTACATATTGACTGTCCGCTCCCACGAAAGGTTAAGTTATTCGCGTTGCTGGAAAACAAAAGCAGAAGAAGAGATTTCCGAAGTACTCGTAAAGTTATGATGAATCCGTTCTCAGTCTTGCTAATCTTCTTACAAATTTTCTCTCGGTTTGGGGGTAAGTCAGTGATGTTAAATTTTAAGGATCGCTGCTCCTCACTCGAGCGAGCGTGCCATGCGACATTTACGGTTCAAATTAAGCTTCTTTTAACTCCTTTGATCAAATCTTAGCTCTAGCAAGGTGGCTCTAAGTTTGGATTCTCCGTCTGATGAAATCAAAAGTGGCCATTCAGGTCAAAGCTTTTCAGCAGTTCTTTCTGTATAGTATAACCTTCTGTTACAGTTTTACTTTGAGTGAGTGTGAGCGTGACCAAGCGAAAGCTATATAGCACTACTTTCCAACGTTCAATGTCCTCATCCAAGTGGAAATTTTCAAAATTTGTCATTATCAATTTGGCCCTCTAAATCTGCATTTTTGCAAAAACTGGGAACATACACTATGCACTTAAGATTTCAAACTATGAAGAAAACCAAAAATGACTTTTTTTACTCACTTTTTATTGGGTTATATTTATTCAGCTGCAGTTTGCAGAACTTTGCAGTTTCTTCAATCGCAAGCAATAAGGCGGTACCAAAAGGTTTCAGAGTAACCTGGTTCTATCTTTTAACTGTCTGTAAGTGAAACGGCATCCAAATTAAAGCGTGAGCAATGCTTTCCATGGGCACTTTTTTGATGCAGTTTATTGAATACAAAAATTTTTTCTTCGTCCCTCTTCCAATGAAGAAGGGGCCAAAGGACGTCTACGCTCACGCTAGGATTTTGCCGGGTAGTGTGGTTTCCTCCCTTGCCCCCATCTTCTCTTCACTACTGTCTGTTTTTCATTATATAAACTTGCCTTCCCTGATTTATTTTTCTTAGAATTTCTATGTTCAACAAATTCGTCATGGGAACACCAAATCCGAGCGGATCTCCTTAACAATTACGACAGAAAAGTTCGCCCGGTGTTCAGAGGGAAGAAAGAGGTGGAGGTTCAGTTTGCTCTAAGAGTCGGCAGGCTGGTCAAAGTGGTATGTACAAATCATCATCATCATCATCATCATCATCATCATCATCATCATCATCATCATCATCATCATCATCATCATCACCACCACCACCACCATCACCATCACCACCACCACCACCACCACCATCATCATCACCATCGTCATCATCACATCCTTTATTTAAACACGATAAAAATTGTTTAAGCAAAATGCTTGTGGGGTCGTGTAATACACAGGATATACATTAAAATTAGATAGAAATGAAGCGCACTGCTTCATCTTTCTTCTGTACCATTTACTTGTACCATGGAGTTTTTATCGTTGTTAGTCGTCGTCTACAACAAGGACACTGTACGTACTGTTCCTAGGACAAGGATCTGCTATCAGTGAAAACACTATAACCAACCATAGAGAATAATTCTCCTGAACTCTTGTGTGCACTCTTAAGGGAGTTTCCCCCGGGAAATACTCTTGCGGTAAGTTTCTGTAGTCCCCTCGCTCGTTTTAATACTCCAAGTCATTTTTGCATGTGTGCATATGGAATATTGCAAGGTCTCTCCAATTGACATGGTTGTGATTCATTGTGGCAGATTTTTTGCTTTATCAGGACAACAAAGAGCAAGTAGTGGTATTGGATACTTGGGTTATACAGGTGAGCAAACACAAATTCTCCAATGCAAACGTCTTGTTCACGTTTAACGCCAGAGAAAACAGTCAACGAACTAGGATTTTTAAATAAACAGGAAAAAGCAGTAAACAAACGCTAACGTTCGCGTGTTTGTGGAGGTTTGCCAGGTGAAAACACGAGTTTGCCAAGTTACGTCTACCCAGTGAAGTCGCCGCCTTAAAAAAAAAAAACGGTGCGTTACTTCTGACAAGCTAGTATTGCTCACTATTTTTTTAAAAATTTTTATTTGTAGGAATGGAAAAACGAATTCCTTTCCTGGGAACCCAGCAAATATGGCGACCTACACCGCATCCATTTCGCCCCTGATGAAATTTGGGTCCCGGACATTTCGCTTTTTAACAAGTAAGAATTCCTAAGTTTGGGAATTATGATAATTATGTTATTTAAGTTTGATGTTGTATGAATCAGTGGAATACTTCGCAAAATTCTTCACTAGTAGCAGCCGTTCGAGGGAGAGAGCTGTAAAGTTCTGGAGAGGCGGGTACTGGGTTAAAGAGAAATGGGATGGGAAGCTCGGACCGGTCTTTGCCTCCCCTATAATGTCTTGCGTTTGATTAAAGTATGCCACATCATTTCTTTCTGTTGTAGTATGGTCTCAGACCATTCGCCAAGTTTTTAAGGGGAAAAGCATTTACTGGCGTTACGATTCTAGGTCATATTTATAAAGTGAAATATATTTTTGATTTTTATGTAGTGGTGACGACCAGATCAATTTAGCCGGGGGACCAAGCAAGTTTGTTACAGATGTTTCTGTTGATGATAAAGGCAGGTGTATTTGGAGTGGACCAGCGACATTTAAAGTCCAATGCAAAATGAAGGTCAACAGATGGCCGTTCGACATACAAGTCTGCAAACTGGCATTTGGATCATTTACGTATGGAAAAAAATTATTGAAAATCAAGTTATTCAAGGCCAGAAGTCAGTTAACAAGTAAGCAACAATCGATTTTATCGTTTGGTGAAAGAAAACCTTTGTTTGTGAGCCCGGGCCAAAAGAGAGCCAGAGAGTCAGGTACTCTTTGAGAATACCTGAAAGTCGCCTGTGGATGTCTGTCTCTGGATGTCGTTTGGTGCCGGCTTTATCGTCGCATATATTGTTATTATTATTATTATTATTATTACTATTATTAATATTATTATTAATATTATTATGTCCTTTATGCCTTCAAACTTTATGCCTCTAAAGCACCGGGGCCAAACCATGGTCCTAGGGTACCAAAGAATTCATTTTATTGAAAGAACTTTACTTAAAATGTGGGTTGGTATTATTATTTTTTTTCCATGTGAAAATTGGATTTGACTTTTTTTTACTTTGTTATATTTCTATTTCAGAACGTTTTGTAGAAAGTGGAAACTGGGAGATAAAAGAAATCACAGCTGAAATCTCGGAAACTGACCACGGAAACTGCTGTCCCTTTAACTTCAGCGAAGTTGTATACACTATAAAAATGAAACGCAAATCGCTTTACTACACGTTCTATCTGACCATCCCCTGTGTTATCCTCACCATCCTCGCCCTCACTAGTTTCCTGATTCACGTAGAAAGTGGAGAGCGCATTGGTTTTGTCACCACAGTCCTTCTTGCCATGACAGTCTTTCTACTCGTCATTCCTTCCTTCCTTCCAGTCACCTCAGACGGACTCCCAGTTTTAGGTGTTCTCCTTGAAGGTACGATGATCATCATAACCTTGATTCTCTTCGCAAATATTTGGGTTCTCAGAGTTTACTTCTTAGAGGGAACGCCACCGAACTGGGTTCAGAAAATCTGTCGGTTTTTCGGCTGTGAGACAGCCAAGAGAAATGTCCAGCAGATTCACGTGTTAAGCGCAGAGAATCCTGCGGCTGACAGATCCGCAACTTCCATGACAGGAATCGAGATGACAGGGTTCAATGGAGGAACACAAACACAGGTCCAACAATTACAAAGAATGGAGGAGAACCATTACACATGGCAGAGAGTGTCTACTAAAATGGACCGTGCGTTTTTCATTACGTTCATTGTTATTTCAATAATTGCGTATGTCGCTTATATGGCCAATGCTTTATAAACCACAACGTTAATCTCCCATGATGCACAAATGAGATATGATGAGATTGTGGAGGTGCAACAATATCTTAGGAATTTGTGTACACATCATGACTTTGAACATCTGCATTTCCAACTGCTGTTATCCGAGTTTTGATTGTCCAGCAACCAACACGTCAAATGGCAGATATTGCTTTCGAATAATCGTTTGCTAAATTCTGCACATTGCAGTTAGAATTTTGTTATTGCAATTATGCCACAAATATATTGCAGTATTGTCAGGGGCACCCAGCGGTTCGTTTCGGGGAATATCTGTTCGGAAGGAAAAAATCGCCTGAGATATTCGGATTTAATTGTAGTGAAACCTTGAGATTTCTTTGGCGAAGCATCACCTCGGACTTTCGTAACAAGAGGACTTAATAATTCCTATTGTTTTTGGAAAGATAAATGTGCCGTTTAGAGAGTAAAATAAGGTCAGCTAGCGTTTTCGGAGAGCCATCAGAAGCTCGGAAAATTCGGCGGGTAGGATTCTGTTTCCTAAGATTATCTGCAAACTAAATTTTCAGCTAAAAACGCCGAACAGATCAACCTGTATTAGCTTACACAAATATGCTTTTAAAAAACTCTAAAACAATCTACGAAAGCAGAAAATGACAATTCATGTATTTCGTTAAAATGTTCTCGTTGGGTGCCCCTGTATTGTCCTGCCGGTGCCCAGTCTTGTCCTCGTCAGAGCACAATGACAGATAGCTTTCCTTTTACAGAGTATTCAAATTTAAATTGTTTTTTGTTGTTGTTGTTTTTTAGTGCAAAAAGCGATAGCTCAAAGAAGGTCTTATAGTTCGGTTTGTTCTTCATCCTTTTGTACTGAAATTATCAAAGGTTACTGGATTTAAATCCATTAAGAACATATCAAAAAGTGTAAAAGAAAATTTTAATGGTTGACTGATTCTGCTCGCCACTGAGAAGGCACTTACGTGAGCTCGGTGGCGGAAATACGTGGGTGTTTTACAAGCCATGTTTACAACGAACGTGCTTTGGGAATGACCTTGCTTTTATATCACCCTGGATGGCGAACAAGAATGAACAGACACAATAATAATAATAATAATATTTATTACTTGATATTTACATACTAAAAATACATGATCAAATGCGCATTACAATAAACTATAATGAGCCAAAACTAACTAAAAATATATGGCACCCTACTTAGTTGACTTGTCTAATTGAAAAAGTTGTCACTACCTTAGATGTAAACGTGTTTTTCATTGAAACTGATTGCCTAGCAACTGGATTGGTTTCAAACACCGGAAAAATGACCGGAAAATCTCAGAATTATAAATGTTGTAGGATTCCTCGAAATCCTATAAAATGTGAAGACATTTACAACTGATTGGTAGCAATCAGTTTTATTTGAGAATTGCGTTCTTTTATGATAATTGGATAACGCCCCAGATCGATGTTTCTTTTGTGATATTAAAGGCATATTCGTTTACTTTCGTGACCCGAAGTTGTAAACTGAACTCTTAATGAACCGGAGAGATTTGAATAACATACATATTTTGCTTCACATTATACTGAGTCGAGTGTCGTTGATGTTTGAAGACTCGAACAAACTTTGCGTCCGACACTGTTTATACCAGGATTCCTCACGCTTCTTAGCAAGGACTCAAGTTCGCGCTCTTAAGAAAGAAAAGAGAAAAGGTTCCGAGGTACTGTCCTTACCGTATCGGTGATGAATCCAATTGTCATCTACTTGATATGCCTTCAAATTCTCTCTCTGTTTGAAGGTAAGTCAGGGTTAGATCTTTAGGATCGCTTCTGTCTTATATAAGGGTGCTGTGATTGATCGAACACTGAAGCTGAAGTGGGAGCACGCTTAGTCTCTAGCGTACAATGTTATTGTAAACCGTGAATCCCTCCATAATGTCAGAACTTTTGTAATGAAGTTTGAGTTTGTTGATCGATGGAACCCCAAAGCGTGACCATTTAAATGAAATATACATAAGCATTTCTTTCCCGTCGGTTCTGCTTGCTTTTTCTAAATTCTTCAAGTGAAAATTTTACTGCTCTTCACAAACCTCTCACATGGTATACATCACTTGGACGGCCGGTTTAGACAGCAAATTTTAAGGGCTAGTCCACTTTTTGTAGGACATCACCCACACAACACTCTCATAGTTCATTTAGCTGTTATTAAAAGTTAAAAGCCGCTTCTTTGATTGCTGGCTTTCAGATTTAGAATCTTTGGTACAGCATTTTACGTGGGTTCATGATGATTACTTTTGAGTCTGTGATGAAAAAAGCCGAAGTCGTTAATAAAAATAATTGCTACTCAATTTAAACCTTTTGTTAGTTTTTGCATTTTGTCAGTCTGTTCAATATTAAATGTAAATTTCAGAGCAATTTGCAATCCCTTTGAACTGAAACTAAGGTTTAATCACGGCTAGAACCTTAAAAGAGCCAAACGTAGATTTCTCTGATAAAATGATGCTCGACTGAGTACGACTTCACTCGGGCCGCGAACTTCACGTTCACTGATAAACTTGCTAAGAAATGTAAAATGTCACGGGTCACCTGCTTGTGTTGAATTTGTTTCTAATCGTTATTGGCGGCAGCTGAAGAGCTCTGTTATGACCACAAATGAAATTAAACAATGAAAATCTAGTGTTATATTTTCCCTAAGTAAAAAAAGGCAAAAAACAAAGGCAGAGTTGATAAAAACAAAGAAACATGGTGGAAGTCAACGGTTTTGAAAGGTTCCGATGTAAAATTTACAGGAATTAAATTTTCGCCAGGGAAACACCTGTCGTCGCAGTAGAAAATTCGTATATGTAAATGCAGTAGATCAGTGAAACATTTATTTCTATTTCAATCATTAATAGCGGAGCTCGTGAAGCACCATGGGTAGGCAAATTTCGTAACCTGTTGATCCGAAAAAATTTGGTTCTGACGTCGGCGTACGTCCGTCCGTCCGTCCGTGCAGACTCTGGGGGAGGGTGAGGGGAGTCCCAAGGCAACCCGACCGGGGAAGGCGGAATGCCATCTTTTCTTGTATCTGAATTAAACAACATGGGGGCTGGTTCCTCGTGCGCTCGACTTTCAATACGATAATTGTAATACATTCTTGAAATGAAGACTTGTAACAGTTCATCATGAAAAGGAAAATGACTGCTTCAATATAGAAGATATTGGAGAGCTTGAAGGCAAGAAATCCTTGTTCGAGGACAAACTTGTTGTTTTTTCAAAGCTAATGAGATCTGGAAAGAACCCGGCGACTTTCGTTTAGATTTTCAAGTACTTCTTTCAGTTCAGTGGTAAAGTAAATTATAGATTTGATTGTGACTTGACATTGTAAAAACTTTAATTGAGCGACTTTACATGTTTAGTAAATTACGGTAATGTTTTAAAAACTTGTTTAAAACAGCTGTAAAATTACCTTGTAGTTCCCGTTTGCCGGCTTGCGAGTAACTTCACTCGAGGGGAAAATTGAATGCATTTTGCTTTCCTAGGCAAACAAGTGCTTCTTTATATGTGAATGACATTTCATGTTTTTGAAGGTTTTTTTGTCCCTTTTTCTGTGTTTATTCAGTAAAGAATTTTCATTAGTGAGCAATCTGCTATTTAGGCTTAAGCTCAATTTCCTCTTGAACTTTAGCGCGTAATTTTCAATATTTTTTTCTTTGACCAATTCTAGTATATTTTATTCGAAAAGTAGAAATCGTGACTATTCTTGAGTGGGTCTGTGTTGTTTTTTCAATCTAGGTTGTTTTTCTTCGGCACCGCATATTAGGTTGTTTTGATTTATTCGTAATCTAGTATTCAACATCTGAAGATTCGCTCTGTCGTCAATATTTTTAATTAAATAGTCTTAGTGTAAAGCTCCATATGTTTTTGTTCAGTTGTGGAATATTTTATCTTCCTTATATTGTTATATTTTGTGGTTTCTTCATTTGAAGTGAATGACATTTCTGTCCCAGTTTAGCGACTAAACTTAGAATCGCCGTTTCAGTGAATGAGTTCAGTGTGACATGTTTTCGTGTTCGTTTTGTTTTAAACCGCTAAGCCAATTTAGTGTGTCTCTAGTTACAGATCGAAATGAAATATTTATTTAAGTAACTATAAGCAAAGCATTTCTCGATTTAAGACTATTTTGTCTAAAATGAGACTCTAAAAGCTTCCTAAAATTTGTTCAGGTTGTGTTCTTGAAAGTGCCCGATTGAGACTTCGCGGGTGAAAAACTTGTGCCATTTTCTCTTGATAATTATACGTGTGCTTGAAAGTTTCCAAAAACATTTTTTCGGTAATTTTTGTCAGTAAACGGTTTGATGCCGGGAAAATATTATTTATTTTAGCAAAATAGATTTCGAGAAATGTTTCGTGGTTAACAGAACTAAACAGCCAGAGGGATGCATTGGAATCAGTGAGAAATGTGTATTTGCATGGAAAGGTCTGTCGAGCCGCTACCGGGAGCAACTTAAGAGGCAATGTCCACTAAGACCGAGCGAAATCGAAAATATGTGGCACATGATGAAAAATCAAAATTCTCCGTTTTTCGCCCAGAGATACCTTATGGTAGCACTAGAAACGTGGTGGCATTTTTTGTTGAGAAACTATTTTGAAACCTCCAAAAAATTAAAAAACCGTTACCGCACTACGTGTCTCTACGAACACCCCGAATAAACGCTAATCATGCCTTCTCGTAAACTTCGCTCTGTTTAATTCGCGTCATGGAAAAATCCTGTTTTGAGCTTAGAAATTTGCTGTTGAAGAGTTTACAAGTAATTTGAGTCAAGTTATTCTTTTGTGGATTAATTTTCAAGGTCATGGCAGGCTGCTGAAAACCACTAAAATTCGCTTGCTTTGAATTCTCAATTTGGCACAGTTTTTCAAGAGAAAGTTTCCCTCCCCGGTAAAACACCGAATCACTTGAAATTCAGAATTATTGAAAGAGGAAATACCGTTCTTAAACCAGGTTTAAAAATTAGTTTCGGGCTTTTTATCTGCGCCGAGTACAAACGCTCTGAAAATCCCGATAATTCCCGGCATAGTCAATCTAACTTTCGGAAATCGAACTCAATCGAATTCAATCGAACTCAATCCGTGGATTGAGTTCGATTGATTCCGGCAATCGAACGAAATCGAACACCGAACTTTGTGTGAGTTCGATTTCCGAACCAATCGAATTAATCGAACAAATCGAACCGAATCGAACTCAATTCATTGGATTGTGTTCGATTGAGTTCGGCTAGCGAACTCAATCGAACACAGTCCAATGGATTACGTTCGATTGTGTTCGGTGAATAAATTCGCTTGGACAAAGGTCATGTTATGTGGTCTGACTGCCCGCTTGGTTACTGTATGCAAGCTCTGGTGAACCTACATAAAAGGCAAGCCCATCGAAAACACGTTTTTCTCGTCCTTTTTTTAATGATAATTCAATAACAAAAATAAACTGTCCACTGCAGTAAAAAGAACAGATCAGAACAAAGCTATCATTATTCCCGCGTTTTACCGTATTCTGGAACTACTGGACCGTTTTCATTGTAAGTTAACTTGCAATTGCAAAACGATAACAACTTGAAGTATTACTTTCATGAAAAAGTACAGACTTCAACAAACTACTAACCGCAACACAGTTCACAGACCAGTTCACGTTGAAGGTGACCTAATTGTCCGCGCTCATTTACAACTCGAAAAGCACGGCCTTTCTCGCCTATTTTCTTTAAAACTTTGAACTCTTCGCCCTCCTCCACGTCAAAGCGGCACTTTTGGTAGCCTGTTACTACGCATTTGAAGCGAACAACCCACAGCGCATCTGAAGCCGTTTCTCCGGGAATTGTGCGGTTACGAAAAACACGTGTTATACTGAGGTATAAACTCGAACCTCCAAAACCTTGTTATCATTTTTAACACCAGTTTTACAAAAATCAAGAGTTCGGAAATCGAACGTTCGATTGCGTTCGATTGTCCAATTTTTTTTGTGTGAGTTCGATTTCGTTCGATTGCCGAATTCAATCGAACTCAATCCATCGATTGAGTTCGATTGAGTTCGATTGAGTTCAATTGAAATACAGTTCAATTGGGTTCGATTGACTATGCCGGGGATAATTACGACATTAACCACAGGCAGCCCAGACGCGTTGTAAGTGGAGTTCATTTAAAATTAGAAAAGGGTGAAAATATATGTAATAGCACGAAATAAATCTTTAATTCACGAAATAAATCTTGTTTACTTCTGCTTATTTTGTCCTGTTTAATTAATTTCCGGTTAATCTTGCAGCGCTCTCCTAAATTACGCAATCGCTTGTTAGCGTCGCTGCTTATATAACCCGTTAAGCCCATGGTTTGCAGAGATTTATTACAGACTAACCGGTGATAAAAGAATCGAGATATCTTGAAATAAATCGTGCCTACCTTCAGCTCAATGTTCCCCTGTTCGTCCTGGCTGGTTTAAATGACATTTTGTGGCTTTTTTCAATCGGAGGTAGCTTCCACTAAAGAAGAATTAAGACGGAATCCATTAGGAAATTGAGTAATTTTAATTCTCAGTGGACAAAAATCTTGTACCAGAATAATTTAAAGCATATCGCATTCTTTTTTACATTTTTTGAGAGCTATGGATGTAATTTGTTATCTGTAATAACCCCAAAGACAATTTCTTATGGGAGCCCGAGAAAATAAATTTCAAATTTCACAAAATGAAATCTTACGCATAAAAATTTACCTATTTTACCTCTGTTTACACAATTCCTGTGAAATTTGAAATTTAATTTCACGGGCTCTCATAAGAAATTGCCTTTGGTGTTATTACAGATAACTTATTACGTCTATAGCTCTTAAATAGTGTAAAAAAGGATGCGATATACTTTAAATTATTCTGGTACAAGGTTTTTGTCCACTGATTACTCAATTTCCTGATGGATTCCGTCTTAAAGGCTGGTGACCCGGCCAACGAACCATCTTCACGCGAAGCCCAATAAATTCCCGAATAATGGACGGATCCGCTCCAAATTGCGATCAGCTGAACCATGGATTACGTGGTTTTCTGTATATTGCGCGCTGGCTCTCAAAATCCATCGCAACTGCCCGAGAATCCCTCATTTATCTACCTAAACTTGACCTTTTCGCTTCGTCATGAACCGTGACTCCGACGGGTAGGCTACGGGATTTGAATACTCAAGCTCAGCGACCGCGTCCGCTCGACAAAATAGCACTGGCTACGGGAGGGACATTCCCAAAGCACATTTGATTCCAGTGGTTATAGTACCGTCCCTCCCCTAGCCAGTGCTATTTTGTCGAGCGGACGCGGTCGCTGAGCTTGAGTATTCAAATCCCGTAGCCTACCCGTCGGAGTCACGGTTCATGACGAAGCGAAAAGGTCAAGTTTAGGTAGATAAATGAGGGATTCTCGGGCTGTTGCGATGGATTTTGAGAGCCAGCGCGCAATATACAGAAAACCACGTAATCCATGGTTCAGCTGATCGCAATTTGGAGCGGATCCGTCCATTATTCGGGAATTTATTGGGCTTCGCGTGAAGATGGTTCGTTGGCCGGGTCACCAGCCTTTAATTCTTCTTTAGTGGAAGCTACCTCCGATTGAAAAAAGCCACAAAATGTCATTTAAACCAGCCAGGACGAACAGGGGAACATTGAGCTGAAGGTAGGCACGATTTATTTCAAGATATCTCGATTCTTTTATCACCGGTTAGTCTGTAATAAATCTCTGCAAACCATGGGCTTAACGGGTTATATAAGCAGCGACGCTAACAAGCGATTGCGTAATTTAGGAGAGCGCTGCAAGATTAACCGGAAATTAATTAAACAGGACAAAATAAGCAGAAGTAAACAAGATTTATTTCGTGAATTAAAGATTTATTTCGTGCTATTACATATATTTTCACCCTTTTCTATTTTTAAATGAACTCCACTTACAACGCGTCTGGGCTGCCTGTGCATTAACACGTCAACAATTGGCACATACCTCCGACCAAATAACCGAAAATGTGAACATTTCTTCTATTTTGGTTGGAGTTCGGTTGTAATCCACAGCGGAAAGGTAATGTCTAGCTCACCTGAATATGGTATTGTCTAAATATCAGGTTCTGTGCGTACTCTTTCATAATAACCATCTTGGCGTCCGGGGTCAACAACATCACTGAAGCATCGCGTATTGGCAATCAACCCAAATGACTTATTTCCATCGCACCTCCTTTTGTTAAAATCAAGAACCTTCAGGAATAAACTGAAATGATTTTGCCTTACTTGAACTTCAAAACAGTTTTCTCCTGTAAGACGTCTTTTCTTGATCTGTATTCGTTGCAAAATTTCGAAACGATAATTTCTTGCCGAGAGCCCACAAGCCTGTTTAGTTTGAGTCACGCGACAAAATGTCACGCACTTGATTTTACCTGACGTCGGGTTTGACCTTGGAGGGGGAAATGCACAGGAAACAAAAAAAACAAAACAAAACAAAAAACAAGCAAGCAAAAAACAAACAAACAAAAACAAAGCAATGAGAACTTTTAAAACCTGTGGACCCAAAGACCGCTTATAAGCCCTTGGCTTATACAACTTTGTAAGGGGGTTTGGGTGGGCTTATATCCGGGGGGGCTTATAAGCTTCGAAATGAGCCACAGCAGTGTTGATCGAAATACGTTTTTAATTTACCAGTTTTTAATTTACCGTTGAAACGTCATAATAAATCGAATTCATTTCAATTTTAACAACAAAATCAAAACTGTAACAACACGAAACGTAACCAGAACGTAATAAAACAGAAGCTCAGAGTACATCTTCGCAGTGTTTTGTGAGAGTGCTTAACATTAAGGAAACAGGGAACACTAGAGGGCGACTTATATCCGGGGGAGCTTATAACCGGATGTATTTTTTTTTGTTCACAGGTAGATGGGCCCATAACCGGGGGGGGGGGGTTGTAAGCGGTTGGGCTTATAAGTGGCAGTTTACGGTATTTATGTATTTATCAGTATCATTAGAGGCAGTGAAGCCTTGCCAAAACCTTGCCTGTTACTAGGGCTTTGAAAAAGAAATTATTATTAGGTCTCTTTGTATTGGTCTTCAAAAATTGGTCAAGACAGGAGTAAGAATGTAAAAATGTATGTTGAGTTTACTCAAGCCAAAACCAGGGGTGTGGCCAGGGGTCCCGGAACCGTCCTTTTAGTTCTTTATAAGCTTGTGAAAGCATTTTATGGCAAACCTAGAGGATTACACTTTTATACATGAAACTCAAAATTAGGTTGAGTTTGAAACTCAACTCACGTTGAAACTCATCATGACAAGGAGTCCCAATGTTCAGGGCTCTTTGTCGCTTTCCGCCTGATCTTCTGAGCAGTGCAGGCGACGAAGGTGGAGAACCATCCTTGTGACGAATGGCTAACGCTCGAAACGTCAGCTTTCAATCTCTTCACGGTGGCTCAATTTACCTTATCAACTCAGTTGATAAATACAAAGTTTTGTGTTTCGCTTCCCCACCGATGCAGCACCACAGTTTCTCTAGAAACTAACCCCCTTGTTTGTCAGGTGACAGTTGCTTGTGCGATATTTCTCCGCCTCCTCACGGTTGAGGAGAACGGGCTTGGTTTCGCTTAGAGCACTGCTATGGACGGTAGACCATCAGATAACAGGGCCTTAGATTTCAGCGCAGATATTGGTCTTATAGGTCCCACGCCATATGCTCTTCATACAAGGACGGATTCCTTCTTTAGAAAACTGTATATTCGAGAGCATGCTCACACCATTGATCTTCCAAGTGGCAACTGAAGGGCTTGCAATGGACGCGCACCGGATGACACTTAAGGATGGTTCTCCACCGGGATCTTGATATCGTGTCCGGAGTTTAGGAGGATAAATGTATCCGACTTAGTCTCGGCCGGCCTTGCAGTCGCAGGCTCCCTTCCCTCCATGGGGATGGGGATCTTGATACTGTGTCCAGAGTTTAGGAGGATAAATGTATCCGACTTAGTCTCCGCCGGCGTTGCGGTCGCAGGCTCCCTTCCCTCCATGAGGAGGGAAGGGAGCCGGGAGTTTGAACACCACGCCCAGCTCTGCTCCTAGTACTCCTGCACAAACTATGGTGGCCCTGCAGGCCCTGCAGTGGTAGCAGCCAGCGCTGTCTTGCCGGAAGCTGACTTTCTTCAGGGCTGGTATGGTAGTGTTAATGTGCTTAATGACGTCTGCCATCACAACGAGGAATGCACGAAAGTGGGTACGAGAAAAAGTGTACTTACCAGAGCTCACTGGAAGGAAGACAACGATGTGTTGCAAAATAGCTTTGGACTCCGACTTGCCAATTCCACGGTCTGCTTTTCTCACTTTCCCGCTCGAGGCATTCTTAGACAGCCCTAGTAGAACTCAACATGACCAACGTCGATTAGTTCCCTCAGCGCTATTCCCAGACAAGAGCGATGGGCTGGGCAAATGGGGCATGTTAAGAATACTAATTAAAAATAATATTGCTCGTGCTGAAAGAAAACCAACGAAGCTCAACTTCTGAGTGGATATCGCTGATTCCCACACTGCAAGTGTGACCCGAAAGTCTTTTTTTTTTTTGCAACTGGTGAACAGCAACTGCTTGTTCGTATCCCTTGTAAGAGGCGCAAACGCCTACAACTAGTTTCTGAAAAGAATAAGTGACCTCTATTCGCAGCCAAGGGAGAACCCGTTGCGTGACAGACAAATTTAGTTAAATCAGACCATAATAACAGTGCGGTTTCTGAGATGAATGTGGAGATCACTGCAAAGTTATTTAGTTTCTTCAGGGAATTAACACTAAGAGATTTTAAAAATTCATTTGCCATTCGTTAAGGGATGTGAATGTGGTGGCGGAGTCGTTATTCATTAGTTGAAAGTCAATCTGGAGATACCAGGAGATAACGGTCGATTCCACGCGTCAAGATGGCCCTTGGACAGTACACCTAAAACTTGACAAAACCTGGCATTTAGACAAAATCTTATTCAAGGTGAGCTAGATATGACCTTTATCCTGTACTTTTCATCCAAATACCAAAGGAAACAAGGAAAAAATTCCACGTTTTCGGCTATTTGGTCGGAGGCACGAGCCTATTGTTTGTACTGGTTGACAGGTTAATGTTGTGATCATCGGGATTTTGAGAGCCCTTGTACTCGGCGCTGATAAAAAGCCCGAAACTAATTTTTAAACTTGATTTTAGAATGGTATTTCGTCTTTCAAGAATTCTGAATTTCAAGTGATTTGGTGTTTTACCGGGGAGGAAAACTTTCTCTTGAAAAACTGTGCCAAATTGAGAATTCAAAGCAAGCGAATTTAGTGATTTTCAGCAGCTCGCCATGACCTTGAAAATTAATTCACAGATCTAAAACAGGACTCAATTACTTCATACACACTTCAAAAGCAAACTTCCACGCTTAAAATGGGGGCTTTCTGGGGTGCGAATCAAACAGAGCGAAGTTTACGAGAAGGTATGATACACGTTTATTTCGCGTGTTTACAGGACTCGTGTGGCGTAAACGCGTTAAATTTTTTTTTTTCGGGCTTAAAAAACAATTTCAAGAAAAAAATTCCACCACGTTTCTTAGATTACCATAGGGTATCCGTGGAAAATTTATGAGGGAATTTTATTTTTCATCATGTGCCGCCACTCGCTCGATGTTAGTGGACATTCCCTCTTAAGTGGTTTTAAATGTAAAGAAGATCCTCGCAGTTATTAACGCAACTTATGCAGTTGCGAAAAGAAAGCCTGAAAAAATCGGGCTTGCCGGGATTCGAACCCTGACCTCTCCGATACCGGTGCAGCGCTCTCACCAACTGAGCTATCAAGCCAACTGGGAGCTGGTTATTAAATTGGTTCGTAATATACCCGGGAAAGATGAAGATGAAATTATGAATATATGAAATTCATATATTTGAACTGCGGAATGAAGAAATAAATGTAAAGATGATCCTCGCAGTTATTAACGCAACTTATGCAGTTGCGAAAAGAAAGCCTGAAAAAATCAGGCTTGCTGGATTCGAACCCTGAACCCTTTTTTTAACAATTGTAGTTTTACAAGAACTCTTCTTGAACTTAATAAGGTAGCTTTCGCAAGAATGCTACAAGAAGAGCTGTTGGTGAAAGTCGTGCTGAAGTCTTCTCTTTGAAAAAAATAAGCCAACTCACTGTTTCCTCAGCGGTCCCCATGTTTTTCCTTGCTGTTTTCACCTCTTGGGGAATACTGCACAACTAAAATTTATAATTAATGTATTTAACGGGCCAATAGGCATGAAAGAGAGATGTGGAGCTCCGCTTTTAGGCTTGGCTAAATCTATATATTATTCGTCATTTTCTCAACATACGTTCTGAACTATAAACTAGATCTGTTGCTGAAGGCACTAGTTTATCTTCCTCGGCGTGTAACTGTGGTCCTGTGACGGTGGGGGAGTGGGTGACACTTTCATTTGATGTCAACTGAGTACAAGTTGGCCACCTTCAGTAGATTCAAAAGCCGTTGTTTCGAGCTTTAGAGGGGCTTATGCCCGAAACGTCTGCTTTTGAATCTCTTTTCGGTAGCCAATTTATCCTCTATAGACTCAGTTGATATAACAGCAATTAGGTCTCGATTTGGCTTGTCTACGAGGTACATACAGATCACAATACCTGTGAAATTATATGCATCAGACATATCTATAGCTATCTATGATAGTTCTCCTTCTAATAGGATCCTTCCTTTATCCCATCACTCCATGCCTTGCTTCCTCTCCCTTCTTCCCTTCCTGTGTTCCCTACCTCCGCGCCTTACGTCCCTCCCTCCCCTCCCATCATTCTGTTTTACTATTTTCCTTCCTTTCCTGTCTTCATGACTGCCTTCGCACCTTCTGTTATGACACCATAACACACAATTGTGTTGACAGATCACGATTTTCCCTGAGCTAGGACAAGCCCATTGTGCATGTAAATTTTGCGTGACCGCAATTAAGCCGTTAAACTGTTTACATGCAGTTGTCGAATCTTCTTTCATCCACGTTGGAACAACACACTTTCTCAGTACCTTTCCTACATTCCATACATTTCCCCTCCCTTCCTTCCACCTGCCCTTCACCATTTTTCGTCCCTTCCTCCCTCCCCTCTGTCCTCCCAATCATCTCTCCCTTAGTCACCCTCCCTTCCACCTTCTCTTCATCTCTCTCCTTCCATTACCCTCTCACCTCTTTCTCCCTCCCTCCTGCTGTACATCATCCTTGGTCCCTTCCTCCATCACCCTCCCTCCCTCCTGCTGTACATCATCCTTGGTCCCTTCCTCCATCACCCTCCCTCCCTCCTGCTGTACATCATCCTTGGTCCCTTCCTCCGTCACCCTCCCTCCCTCCTATCCTCCCAATCATCTCTCCACTAGCCTCTCTCCCTTCTGCCCTGTCTCCACCTCTCTCCCCGCCCTCCCACCCTCTCCCACTTCTTCTCCTTTCTGTTCTGTGTTTCCTATTATTTTCTTGCACCGCACACTAACAACTTCCACTGATTTTTAGGATCTTTATGTTCAACAAACTCTTCATGGGAACACCACATCCGGGCAGACCTCCTTGACAATTACGACAGAAAAGTTCGCCCGGTTCGCAGAGGGAAAAGAGTAGTGGAGGTACAGTTTGCCCTGAGAGTCGGCAGGCTGGTGAAAGTGGTAAGTACGAATTCGAAATTATTTCTTTTTGGTATTTTTGTCAGATTGATGTTTCACATTTTTCTATTCGCCGTTTCAATAGTTAAATAGCTTTATGGTTAGATATAGCTACATATTAATTTACTGAACGACACTATTTTTCATTTTATAACAGGATAATCAAGAGCAAGTAGTGGTTATGGATACTTGGGTTATTCAGGTCAGGAGCAAATATATGTAGTGTCCTAACAAGTTCATTGCAGTGCAATTATTACTTTTCGGCAGCATTTTTTAAATGTTTACCTTGCCAGGCCCAAATCCAGAAGGCCAGGCCCAAATACAAATCAAGAAGTCAGGTAAGTCAGGCCCAAAATCCAGGCCCAAAACATTGCGCGCAAAAGTCGTTCCTTAAAAGGCTTCTGATCGCGGGTTAGGTTATCTTCTAGTCGTGTTGTTGGAGCCACCCAAGTTTTAGTTTCAGATAAGGCTTCAGCACGCAAGTACTAGGATTGACAACAATAAAACAATGATTTTTTTTGTATATTTACAGCAATGGCAAAACGAATTCTTACAGTGGAATGCAAGTGATTATGATGATGTAGATCGCATCCATTTCGCCCCTGATGAAATTTGGGTCCCGGACATTGCTCTTTTTAACAAGTGAGGATGTTTATTTTACATCGTGTGATCCTGATTTTGTTTAAAATTAGATTCTTGGGAATTAGGGTGGCTGAAACACTTGTATTATTTTTAAGTGTTTGAATTTGATCAATTGCTAAAGTTTCAGCATGCTTCCACCAAACAGACCTGTTCCACCATCAAATTTGTGTCGTATTCACCATTGTATCAAAACACGTCCCAGAGCCCTTTTAAGGTTAAATGTCATTTAATTTTGAGGCTACTAGCCCATAAGGCTTTAAGCCACAGTGCCATGTTCTTTGTCCATTTGTGCATCTGCGGCAGTATTTGACATTCATGGCTTCAGCTGGAACAAGTACTTTCTAGCGTAACAATTTATATATCACTGTTACTATTATCGATGTTATTTTCTTTAAATAAACAATAAAATTATTATCACTTGGGATACCATGGTTCATGACATCAATGTACAAATTTCAGAAAAAATGAGACCGCTGTTATGGGAGGGAGATAGAGAGACGGGCGTTGACCAGTGAAAAGGGGCGAAAAAATGTTTGTGGTTGCACTGGCGACTATAGCACAGAGGGTTGACATCATTTCTGTTGTTAGCTGTTGACATGGCCCTGGAAACACGGGGGTGTAATGATTGTTCTGAGGGACGTTGACCCAGAGGTCGGTTTATAAATGGGTTGTGGCCAGAGGAGCGTAATACACTGCTAGGAGCAACTATACGATGGAGTTAATTCAGGAGTGAATAATTCAAGAAGTAATAACCCCTACCTACCCTTCGTACTCTAAAATGTGCACGAGCAGAAAGCATTTCATCTACGAGTTAAAAAGTTAACAATTTCTTTTCGTCTCTAGTGGCGACGACGAGATTAACCTAGCAGGGGGACCAAGCAAGTTTGTTACAGACGTGGCAGTCAATGATAAAGGCAAGTGTACTTGGAGTGGACCGGCGACATTCAAAGTCAATTGCGAAATGGAGGTCGACAAATGGCCGTTTGACGAGCAGACCTGCAAACTCGCATTTGGTTCCTACACTTACGGACTGAATCTGCTGAAAATCAAGTTATTCAGGGACAGAAGCAAGTTTACAAGTAAGAAACAATCATCGCTAACGTTTGCTAACTCACATGCTTATTCTTTTGACACTTCTAAAAACGGACAAGTAGCTTTTATTTGAAAGGTCACTCACTCTTCAAATGATTACATCCGAAAGTTAAAAGCATCCTAGGGCTCGAAAGTTTCAAAAGCCTTTATTTGAACCGTCACACTAGAAGATTTGTCCATGGCCTGAAAATTTGGAATCACCTTTGGCAAATTTTTAAGAAGATAGCTGATATATCGGATTCCCACACGGCACTCATGTAAAGCAGTTGTAATTAGTTTTAGTTATTTACTTAATTAAGCTTAATTGACTGATGATTTTCCGTGTTTAAATAAAGTTTTACATACATACATACATACATACATACATACATACATACATACATACATACATACATACATACATACATACATACATACATACATACATACATACATACACACGCACGCACACACAGACAGACAAACAGACAGACAGACAGACAGACAGACAGAAAGACAGACATACATACATACATACAATATAACTCACAGTTTCGCGAAAGTACTGCCCAGCAGCTTTCATTTGAATGGTTAGACTCTAGGATTGCATCCACAGATTCAAAAGTTAGAACCACCTTGTGCAGCGTAATAAACGGCACCACAGGAAAGTACTACTCAGTAGCTGTCATTTGAATGGACACTCTTTAGAATTTCATCCACAGACTCAAAAGTTAGAGCCACATTGTACAGCTTAATAAACAGCACCACAGGAAAGTACTGCTTAGTGGCCATCTTAAATAAAATCATAAGTTAGAGCCATATCAAATGATTCAAGGCTTAACTTCTGAAGTGTAAGGGTTAAAAACTTGAAAAACGGACTGATTTGGTACTTCTAAAAAACTTTGAACATTAGAAATGGGGCATTAACTTTAAGTAAGTAAGTGTAAGTGAAGGTAACCCATTATTCTCATACTGAGCATTGCTCCAGTAAGATAAGATGAGATAAGAGCCTTTATTAAAGAAACAATGCATTTAGCCTACATTAAGACAGTAATACTAGTTAGCCTATGATACATTTAAAATAAATTATTTACATTATAATGAAAAAATCTATTGGCTACATAGGTAACAGCGAGATCCACGCGAGGTACAGAAATTTCTTTGACCCCTGTGAGATTCAGGTCCACGACTTCCGGATTTTGATCACGATGCTCTATCGATTAGGCTACGAGGCCAGAAGGGGGCAGGCTGTCGGTTACATAAATGGTCACGATGCTCTATCGATTGGGCTACGAGGCCAGAAGGGGGCAGGCTGTCGGATACATAAATGATCACGATGCTCTATCGATTGGGCTGCGAGGCCAGAAGGGGGCAGGCTGTCGGTTACATAAATGGTAATTCGAGACAACGGCACTCTTTCTTGTCTCAGCTCACAGCGGGTGAAAATCTTTGCGATATTTTCGAAGGAAATAGAACCACGCCTTAGGGAGTACAATACATATGTGATAGCTTATTTATTGCATGAGTTTCAATAGTAAAGGAGGCTTGCAAGAACATTCATCTTTTCATTTCAGATCGTTTTGTAGAAAGCGGGAACTGGAAGATAGAAGACATCACAGCTGAAATATCGGAAACTGACCACGGAAACTGCTGCAACTTTAACTTCAGTGAAGCTGTCTACGCTGTGAAAATGAAACGCAAATCACTCTACTACACGTTCTATCTGACCATCCCCTGTGTTATCCTAACCATCCTGGCTCTCAGTAGTTTCCTGGTTCACGTAGAAAGTGGGGAGCGCATTGGGTTTGTCACCACAGTCCTTCTTGCCATGACAGTCTTTCTACTCGTCATCCCCTCCTTCTTGCCAGTCACCTCAGACGGTCTCCCAGTTTTAGGCGTTCTCCTTGAAGGTACCATGATCATCATAACCTTGATTCTCTTCGCGAATATTTTTGTCCTGTGGGTTTACTTCAGAGAAGGAACTCCACCGGTCTGGGTTCAGAAAATTTGTTGGTTTTGTGGCAGAAGGAAAACGAGAAACGTCCAGCAGATTCACGCGGCAGAAACGGAGGGTCTTCATCCCGCAATAGTTAAATCCAGCGCTTCTATGGCAGGCATCGAGATGAACGAGTCTAATAGAGGAACCCCAACACCGGTCCAGCATGCGCATAGAGTGGAAGAGCACCTTTACTCATGGCATAGAGTGTCCACTAAAATGGACCGTGCTTTTTTTGTAGCATTTGTTATCGTTTCATTCATTGCATATGTTGTGTATATAGCTAGTTCTTTGTAGGTTTTGATTTACGTATCGCTACACCTTGGCGTAATGGTGATCAATGAGAAGAACAACATGTTAGCGTATGCCTACTAAAATCTGTCTGCGTCTGCGTACTAAAATTTGTCTGTTGTTTTGTAACTGGAACGAGCGGAAAATCAGCGTGAGTAGTTTTCACCACCGTCACTGACAGACACTGAGTGTAGTAAACGAAAACCATAGCCAGTGGGAGTTATTTTCGATACTCAATTGAAAACCGTTCCATTTTTTAATTATCCCAACGATGTCCTATCTCCTGTATATCTCTGAGCCTACAATATGACAATGGAGGTACAAAACTTCCTTAGCGGAAAACTTGCATATGTTTAGCGATGATACATTATTTTTATTTCATGGTGTCGTTGCTCCAAACGTAATATTTACTGAATGTTACTGAGTAAAACCACACTTGCGTAAATCTAAGTATCGAGTCTTGGTGAATAACGCACATATTACTCAGCCCTGACATGAAACTCTCCGCTACTACATACCGTGTGGCACTAAAGTTTTGCAGGTTCTAATTCTTGCGATTTTTGCGGTTTTTCCGCGATCTGCATAAATAAGTTCCCACAAAATAAAATTACCGCAAATTTTTTTCTCCGCAAAAAATTGCTCCACTGTAGAAATGATATACAAAAATGCTGATTTGAAGGAGAAAATGCCATAGATAACTCCGTGGATATTACATCAAGTGGTACCCTAGTTATTTTCGATCCATTGTAGTGTAATAGAGTGACATTCCCATGATGTTTTATTTGTATTTCGATTCCTTTTACTGGGCCTTTACTCCAAAAATGAAACTGTTTTCTGTTCCATTTGAACGCGACCTCCAGAAAATCGCAAAAATTAATTCCCAGCAAGAAAAACCAGTCTTTTCAAATCGTAAAAATTAGTTCTCGCAAAACACAAAAAATCCCCAATCCGCAAAATTAAACTCCCGCAAAAATTTAGTGCCACACGGTAACGTTTTTCTTTAGGAGTTTCTTAAGTCTGTAAATGAATAAAAAATATATTGTACTCTAATATACTAAGTACACTCATCATATAATCAAGCTTTCCTGAATACTATTTCACAATTATAGCCTCAATTTGGAGGTTAATACTAACAAGCGACACAAGGTATATCCAGATCACACGTTATTATTTATTTTAGTTAGCTAAAATTGTACGGAAATGCAACACTGAAGGTAAAATCACAAACATTTGTGCAAAAAAGTAGTTGACAGTAATCGTGCTTTTGACACTCATTTCAGTTTAGGGGGTCATATCTGTAAGCTTGGACTGATGGAAACACCAACTCAATCGAAAGGATATATTTTCTACAGCAACGTTGAATTGAGGGGCATTTTTCTCCACTTGAATCCAAGCTCGTAGTTAGCGATGCAAATAGCAGTATGTCCACCCATTATGTTATTGTTTAGTGTAGTCAGTTACCATGGTAAGTAAATGAAGCATTTTAAATGTAAAAATTACAAATAGACTAAAATAAGAGCACAATAAAAATTAAAGTATTTCCTCTTCGTAACTTTCTGTTTTAAGAGCTTAAAATCATTCACCTGCTAGAGAACCCATTATGAAACTCCGTAGGGAAAACTAAGTTGACATATATAATGTAAATGGTTCACAAATTGCTTAGAAAGGAAATATTGACATCACCTGCCTTGATCTTAAAAAGACAACGTCAAATCAATTCAACCTTCTGCGCATCAAAACCTCTGGCCACCCTTTAACGCTGCTGCACCGGCTTGTCATTCATGCAGTTGTGGTTTGCTTTGGGCCTGTTGTGGTTACAAGCTACCTAACTGAGCCTTGTTTTACTTAATTACGTGATGTATTGCTGTGTCACAACTGAGTGCACGATTGAATAAACATAATAACAAAATTGGAATAGGCATCCAAGCAAGTAAAACGTCTTTTCAATAAACGCTTTGATTGACATGCATATTGTGTATTATATCGAATCGTGCATCGTTTACGTCAGCATTTGTAGACTGCGTCAAACAGTTGGTTCCCACAATTTTTGCAGATAAAATCTAGGTAACTATAGCTATAGCGCAATTTGGAACATAAAAGTTTCCAAAAATTTTCTCAGCTTGGTTGCGTGATGAATCCGTTCTCATTCTTCTTAACCTGCCTCCAACTTCTCTTACTGTTTGATGGTAAGTCAGTGAAGTCAAGATCGCTTCTCTTTCATACAGTGTAAATGCCTTAACGACCTTAAATCATCATCAAAAGAAAAAAAATGAGATTTAGTGAGGATCAAAAGTGAAATTTTTGTTAGTCGTTTGGTTCTAAATGTCAGAGCTAGTCGCAAAATGTTGTTTCAACTTTTGAGGTTGTTGGTGAAATTCTGTGAAGCGTGTAACATCTATTCAAATGAAAGCTCTAAAGCTACTTAGCAATACTCACCTGTAATGTTATTTGTTTTTAATATTCTCAAAATACGCGACAAGTAAAGTTGGGGCTCTCTTAGACGTCAACCAGCTTTCATATTTTTGTTGGTTTTTATTTACCAGTTCTCATTTGCAAAATTGTCATCACAAACAATAACAACACATTCATTTGGCGTGGCTCGCGTTAAACGTAACAACATCAAACCTTGAGTATAGTGACGGAGTGTAAGGTGGTTCTACTTTTAGTCTTCGTCAACACTCCTAAGGCGTGGCAATTCTTGACAATGCACGTTATTGAGCAGTACCTTTCTATGGTGCTTTTTGTTATGCTGCACAGAGTAACTGCAAAATCCTAAAGTGCGACCTTTCAAATAAAAGCTATTGAGCAATACTTTCCTTTGGCGTTGTTTCAGTACACTGTACAAGGTGGTTGAATATTTTAAGTCTTAGGATGAAATCCTAAAATGTGTCTCTTCAAATGAAATTATTATTTTGTACTCTTCTGTGATGCTGATCAGGAAGTTTCTGAAAAATCACAATTGGAAAATTTGAACTGTTCATTCTCGACTACCTAACCTCTTCCCCAGCCTTCTCTCTTCCCCTCTTTCTTTCCTTCGCTTCCTTCCTATCAACTGTTTCCTCATCCTGCCTTGGCCTTCCTATCTTCTTTTCTCCCTGCTCACTGCCTTCCTACTCTACTCATCTCCCTTTTTCTCTCCTTCTCTCTCCTTACCCCCCCCCCTCCACCCATGCACCTCTCTATCTCAGGCTGTCAGAACGGTACTTACTTCATAAATGAAGGATACAGCTCCTATTCGACGTCATTTTTAATTTCACGATTTATATGTAAAAGGATCAATCAATCAGTTAGACAATCAATCAATCAATCAATCAATCAATCAATCAGTCAATCAGTCAATCAATCAATCAATCAATCAATCAATCACTTTATTTAGACACGGTCAACTCATCAGGATTTAAATTACACGGCTAAAGCTATATGATAAGGACAAAAATGAGTAACTTGTTAATATAACGTTGCTTTAGATTCCCAGCTGGAGGAGCGGATCCAGGATTTTCTGACGGCGCTGTGTGTGTGGGGGGGGGGAGGGAGGGGTGGTTATGTAAGTACCAGAGAGGAAGGCAAACGTCCCTGGGTCTAGGTGTGACTCGACTCTGGTGGTCAATTTTCCCAGCAAGTTTTGAAAGAGCAGATTGTAAATTTTTCATGGCCAAGAGGTTTGCAGCCCTCTCAATCCCACTACTGGATCCGCCTCTGGTCCTGTCTGTCTGTCTGTCTGTCTGTCTGCCTCTGTGTATGTCTGTCTATAACGTTATTCATACACTACTAACCCTCTCTCACCGTTCTTTAGGTTCTTTTTGTTCAACAAACTCTTCATGGGAACACCACATCCGCGAAGACCTCCTTGACAATTACGACAAAAAAGTTCGCCCGGTCCGCAGAGGAAAATGGGTGATGGAGGTGTCCTTCACGATGAGAATTGGAAGGCTTGTCAAAGTGGTACGAGTATAGCACATTTCGTGTTTAAGACTGAAGTAAGAGAGGAAATACTCCTTTAACCTATTTCACGAAGACGAGTCGCTCGATGAAGGAAAAACGCATGGGTAATTTTGCAGGGAGCTGAGGAGACCCTTTGTCTGCTACCCCCGCCCCCCCCGGCATCCCCTTATAGTTTTGCACCAAATGATAGCCTGCAACACGGTTGTAACTCATTTGTTAACAGGCAACCCAATTTAAGCGGGGGAGTGAGCTCTCCGTGCGAGGGACATGAATTCTCTGAAAGTTCGAACTAGGAGCATTCTCTTGGTGTTCTGTTATTTTCTGTAACCTTTAATTAAATCTCCACTTATATATTTTATGTACGCTTGTTTTAAGGTAGCTATGGGTAAAATAATGTGAGTTTATTTAGCAAGAGAGCATGCCTCATAGTTGCTTGTAATAACTGGTATGATCCTTTCACCGGATGTACATGAGAACAAACTCTCATTATATGAGGTATTTTTCGAATTGTGTTTTTTCACAGGACAATCAGGAACAAGTCGTGGTATTGGATACTTGGGTTATACAGGTCAGTAAACAAAAATACATTTTTTCGTTTTTTATATGTGAAACTTCTTAAATTTGCATAGGGCGCGATCTCAGGAACACGCGTGGAGCACGGGTAGCTCCACTTTCCTCTTTGCGCGTTCTGGATATTGAGTGGGCATTGGACGGTACACCCGCATTTCCATTTCGGCGGCAATTTTTTTTGTCATACAACTTTACCAGTTTTGCAAACAAAATTATTGAAGCCACGCATGTATTATTCGCACATGTGGCTTCGGTTGAATTTTATTAACAGTACCTGCTAACAATTATGTTTTGTTGTTGTTTTTCTTTTTTTACAGCAATGGATTAACGAATTTTTAACATGGAATAGCAGTGATTACGGTGATATACAATATATCCATTTCTCTCCTGATGAAATTTGGGTCCCGGACATTGCTCTGTTTAACAAGTAAGGGTCTTTTGTTTTGGAAAACATGATCTTTAGTTTCATTTTTATGCCGAGGGCGTATTAAAGACTAAACGAGTACTCCTTGGCTGATATCGATCAATTATTTGCATCTGTAAATCTTTCATTTTTTTATGAGCCCAGGCTTTTTCTTAAAGAATTTTACAATTTTCTTACTCTTTGCCAGTGGTGACGACCAGATCAATTTGGCCGGGGGTCCAAGCAAGTTTGTTACTGATGTCTCTGTGGACGAGAAAGGCAGGTGTATTTGGAGTGGACCGGCGACATTTAAAGTCAACTGTGAAATGGAGGTTGACAAATGGCCGTTTGACGAACAAACTTGCAGACTCGCATTTGGTTCCTACACTTACGGACTGAATCTACTGAAAATCAAGTTATTTAAGGACAAAAGTCAGCTTACAAGTAAGGAAAAATCGAGACTAGTCTACTTAAGAATAAGAAACGACATGTAAACATTCACAAATGCCTGATGAAACCTTGGGAATTTTGGCTAAAATCCTCAAATATATATACCGTGGTAAGCCAGGAGCGTTCCAGACCAAAATTGCTAAAATCTACAAGGTATTATTTCGTACCACAAAGGCTCACAAACTATAAGCTCAAAATGGTTAACTATCCATAACCTCTTGCAGATACCGATGTGGCGTAATTGGCTCCTCCGATGTGTAAACACGCAATTCCTTCAAACAAACTTGATGAAGGCTGGTGTTAGCCGGCCGAAACGTGACAACGCCTTTACGCCTTTTAGGATCAGTCCATGTAGTAGTCTTCAGTGGAGAGTTGTTTGTGCTATTTCTTTCTTTTGTTTGTTCACGATTTGCCTTGATCTAGCGTTGAGCAAGTTTGATCGTACAGGGTCAGTTTGCAGTAATTTTCAAACCTTTAAACATTTTGGCTTCTCTAGATACCATATTACCTCTGTTGTAGAGAGGTGGACATTGTAGAGTAGGCATTGAATCGAGATTATTGATAAGTCGAGCTACAATTGCAAGTTGTAACTCCAATGAGAAAACTAAGCTAACGCGAATATTCTCCGTTCCATTTCAGATCGCTTTGTGGAAAGCGGCAATTGGCAGATAGTGAACATTACAACTGAAATATCGGAAACTGATCACGGAGATTGCTGCAAATTCAACTTCAGTGAAGTTGTCTAAACGCTGCGAATGAAACGCAAATCGCTGTACTACACGTTCTATCTGACCATCCCCTGTGTTATCCTGACCATCCTGGCTCTCAGTAGTTTCCTGATTCACGTGGAGAGTGGGGAGCGTATTGGGTTTGTCACCACAGTCCTTCTTGCCATGACAGTCTTTCTACTCGTCATTCCTTCTTTTCTGCCAGTCACCTCAGATGGACTTCCGGTCTTGGGCGTACTTCTTGAGGCAACCATGATCATCATAACTTTGATCCTCTTCGCAAATATTTTTGTCCTGTGGGTTTACTTCAGAGAAGGAACCCCACCGGACTGGGTTCAGAAAATCTGTCTCTTGTGTGGCAGAAGAGGGAGAAGAACTCAGCAAATTCATTCAGAGAATCCTTATCCAGCTGCTGACAAATCCACCGCTACCATGGAGGGCATTGAGATGACTGAGTCAAACGGAGGAACCCCAGCACCGGTGGAAAATGATCACAGAATGGAGGATCGCCATTACTCATGGCAGCGCGTGTCTACTAAAATGGACCGTGCGTTTTTTATAGCATTCGTAACTATTTCCGTTGTAGTGTATGCTGTGTACATAGGTGTTTCTGTGTAGAGATCAGTGTATAAACTTTATCGTAATCCATGTGGTGTTTACGAACTCATTTTCACTCGATTTCTAATAATAGTAATAATAGCAATGATGATGATGATGATGATGATGATGATGACGTTTATGCTGATAATGATGATAACAACAATAAAGGTTTTTATGTGCGCGTTTAAAATCCTCAAATCCTCTACAATATTTAAAAAAACATAGGCGATTACAAACATTAAAAGTAAATAAATAAAATTCATCGTTTGAGACGACAGTGTACTGAGACAGAACAGCTCATGGCGATAACTGATCCTGGATCGTAATCGGATTTCACTTCAATATTTAAACAGTTTTAATCAAGTCTAATCCAATCAAGGTTTGTTCATGCTGGTTGTCAGAAGTTCAATATCAGGGGAAACTACCTTTATCAGGGGCACCCAACGAGAAGAGTCTAGCAAAATACTTAAATATCATTTTTGCTTTCTTAGATTGTTTCAGAGTTTTTTAAAGGCATATTTGTGTAAGCTAATACAGGTTGATTTGTTCTGCGTTTTTAGCTGAAAAATTAGGCCACAGAAAATTTTAGGAAACAGGACCCTATCCGCCGAATTTCCGAGCTGCTGATAGCTCTCCGAAAATGCTAGCTGACCTTATTTTACACCCTGAACGACATATCTGTCCTTCCGAGAACAAAAGGAATTAATAACTTCTCTTCTTACGAAAGTCTGAGGTGATGTTTCGCCAAAGAAATCTCTAGTTTTCACTGGAATTAAATCCGAATTTCTCAGGCGATTTAAGTCTCCCGAACAGATATTACCCCAAACGAACCATTGGGTGCCCCTGCTTTATCTGAGACGGCTAAAATAATACACAATCCTTTTTATTAAAACGTCCACCAGCTTGCACCTGTGGGTCAGAAATAACGAACACTGATTCATTCTACGTAGTAGGACTGGTCTAGTACTTCCCTTGATGTTAAAAAGCGGTTTTATCTTAGTTTTGTCCCTGCAATGACAATTAAAGGTCACAAATTTACCATTCGGTGCAAAACACGCCCAGAATGTCACACACATCAAAGAGGCTGCAACGTGTTGAAAACTTCAGGTATTACATATTAATTTTTTATTGAATTTTAGGTTTGTTGTAATCTAGTACTTCCATACTTGTGGAATATCCGAGTTAGTTGTGTCTAGATGTCATTAATGTTAATCGAAATCAAAATTAATCGGTTTTGTGTTTGTTATGGTTACAAGCCAAATAATCAGGCCTCGTCATTGCTTTTCATGATGTAATGTTTCATTGCCTTATTAAAAGGTCTTTTGTTTTTCACAACTCAAGGTCTTGTTATTACATATGACTGAATAGATATCAATAACTAGACCGAGCAAGGCTTTAGAGCATTAAGAAATCATAGCATTAAGATAGCAAAGCAGAGCATGAGAACAATTTTAAGCTGAATTAAAAACATCTGGAATAAAACTGTGCCCAGACACCTAAACCAATAATTGAGAGGGAAACCGGCATTGGTGTAACTTTTGTCACATATTTTGCACGAATACAATATAATTAGGCCGCAGCTTGCGTGTTCAAATGAACGCACAATACAAACCATAAAAACACAAAACACGCAGATCGATGAGGCGTATGACGTCACAGCATGAACGCTATTCGTTCTTTGAAAAGAAGTTTATTTGCACAACAAGGTACGTATTAGGTAATGTCTTCATGGACGTTAGCTCTCCATCCAAGCGCATCCTTCGATGATGACATTTGAACTTAACTACACGAAACTTTGAAACTCATTTAGAAAACTTGAGGGTCGAGATGTACTATCTTGCTGTCATTCTTTGTTTACAGGGATTATATATGAACAGTAAGTAAATTTAAAGTTATGAGTAAATTAAGTTCACTATATTGTTGCATATATTTACTGTAGTGTGTTTGTTGATCATTGAGCAGCGAACGACATACGATCAACATCGTTCAGCATATTTTGTTCTAAAATCCTTGAGCGATCTTGTAACTTCAGTGTTCACGCTATGATAAATCGTTGAATGTTTCTTTTGCCGTTCAACATTTTAATGAACGGAATAGAGCGAAGCCTCCAATTAACAAACCTTCAAGGTCGCGATATTGGTAATTAACAAATGCTGAACCTTGTTTTAACGGTTTTAGACTGCGTGAATTCGACCGCAGGATAGAGGGCAATAAATATCATGAAAATTGGGGTTGAGTCAACCAGTTGCTAAATTAAGGGCTTGATCGATTAACGCTAATCCCGATTAAGAAAACATACAATTCTCACTGCAAATCGGGAGTTTAATGTCGACCAGAATATTTAATATTATCATCTTGAATGAGTTGACTTCTTCCGAAAGTCAGTCGATCAAACAAAGTTATGTTAAACTTTCAGACAGGTGAAAAAGGACAAACCTTTAAGTCAACTATTCACGACGTTCTAACGTTTGTGTTCGTGGATTCATCGAGTGTGGACATTAACGCAAAGGCCGCTGAGCAATAGTTTATGTGATTTTTTTATGTCTGATTTTGATAATTTCACCTCGAAATTGAAGGTTGATTTTTTTTTCTGGAAGCCATGCAAAGGGCACGTTACAAAGGGTACGTTTCTGTGAACTATTTTAGAAAAGGCCACAATCAATTTTTTTTTGGGACCTTAATTCCGCTTTCGGAATATGCTGAATAGTGTTCTATTTGAAGTATATATTTTGTCCAAAAACAGTCCACCCTATAGTTGGAAATCAAATTATTTTACAGGTGAATGATCAAGAGTATTTTTGTTTGCCGGGTTTGAAATTTTACGAAAAAACAAGAAATAGGAAATTGAAATTTCAGTTTATGGAGATAAAGGAGTATTCGTAATCGTCCCTGGCGATTAATTATTCGTGGAAATACGTAAACTATAATAAGGTCGTTCAGTGGCGTCTAACATAAAGAAGCTTGCTGACTCACCTAAACGAGTGTTGCTTTTATAGACGCGAAGTGTTGGTTATGCGATCTGATGTCTACGCTCGAAATACACGACACTGTGTGGATTTACATGTCACAAAATGTAAAACTACTACTTCACAACAGTCCTTTGCTTATAGAGTCACTAAGTTACAGAATTCTTTCCCAATCAAACTTAATTAAAGAAATCAAGCCCATCTAAGTGTTCACAAACACAAGACGACAGTCTTAGACATGGAGGCTTAAAGATACTTTTGCATTTTATCTTCATCTATCTTCTGCTTTTTATGGATTTAACGATAAACAGAGAATTGCTCTTGCAGAAAGTTGTTATTTTTAGTTGCATTAAGCCTACTTTTTAAAAGTTTTCTTCCCTTTTCAAATGACCTTATATTGCTGTAACACTTGCTTGTATCCTAATGTAGTATTGGCCTGAAAATCCCCTTTCGGGAGATCGATAAACGTATGTGTGTTGTATGTATAATTAGCATGAGCTATCCTTGTAAGAACAGCTCCGAGCCCTGTTGTTATTTAACTTGCATGCGTATATTCCTGCGTATTACCTAAGACGTGACTTACAGTGGTAGACAACGGTCCTTGAGGTTAGGGCTGGGGTCACGGTCAGGGTTAGAGCCAGCCCTGAGATTTGACACCAACAAAGAAATGTTAGATTTGCCTCCTCCTCCCTCCCCCTCCTCCCCCGAAACGATGTTGACATGTAAGAAGCATTCTGGATCGATTCACGAGTTCAACAAGGCGGGAAGGGGGAAGCCGCGGATATTTTCTTAGTGTGGAGAAAGAAATAAGAAAAAGTAGAATCTGTCGAAAGACTTTTGTCGAGGATCGTAGACAAAACGCTAACAGTAATTTTCACGATCCATTCACGTCGTCTGTAACTAAAACGACCTATTTTCTCTTTCCTATAATTAAGATAAGATAACTTTATTTATACACGGTATTTCCATCAGCTTATTTAAAATCATTTTGTGGGGCACGGTGGTGCAGTTGTTAGCGCATTGGACTTCCGATCTGAACATCGGTGGTTCGAGGCCCAGTCCCTGCCATCGTGTTGTTTCCTTAGACAAGAAACTTAACCCCACATTGTCTCTCTCCACCCAGGTGTATAAATGGGTACCGGCGACATACTGCTGGGGGTAACCCTGCGATGGACTAGCATCCCATCCAGAGGGTAATCACGACAGATTTCTTTTCTAATGTTCTTTTCTAATGTCGTATTGGGGTATTGCTTATGTTCCGCTTTTACAGGTGTTCTGGGCACGTCCAACAAATCCTTTGAACATCAAATCCGTGCATATCTGCTGGAAAACTACGACAAGACTGTTCGACCGGTATTAGGCAACAAATCCGTGGAAGTGTCGTTTGGCATGAAAATCAGCAGACTGGTTAAAGTGGTGAGTACGGTCAAATCATCATAACATATCTCATATTCCAAGCAAGCTTGTAAAGCTTCCATGCAAGGTTGTTCGTGAGAACATCAATTGGCGTTTTTATTTCCTCAAAATTGGCCATTTTGGTTTACGTCAGACATTGCCTTAACTTGGGATTAGATGCCGCGTTCACACTAGGCCTACAAATGTTTAGTCTGATTACGGACGAAACATGTTTAAGCAGACGATGCATTAGGGGAATCAAAGTCGGAACATGTTCTTTCTGAGCATGATTGAAACTATCTCACAAGGTAGTTTTGATCTTAGCCAGACTAAAACCGTTAAACGTGGCGGCCGAGAGCGGAGAGGAGGAGGGGAGGCTATGATGAGAAACAAATTTTTTAGGTCAAATATGGGCTGATGACGGGATACAACGAGAGTTACTGATGACGCAGAGCACCGCAAGCCCTTGTAAAAGACCAAAACCCCAATCCAATAAACGCTAGAAGTTGCTGAGCCAGTCGAAGATGGAACTAATGACCTTGTACCAACACAAATGCTGTCATCTTGCTTAATACAGCAAGGTTATTCGCATCTGAGAGGGCTTGGTATGAGAGAGAATGAATGCAACAGTAACTTCCAGCTCCATTTTTCGGTTTAAATCTAATTTTGACGACTTGTAAGCGTGTTCCTTAAAACCGCTTAAATTATATAGAACCAGGCATGAAGTGCGTTTGGAAGGGGAACCTAAAGTGAGCAGTGCAATTACTGACACGGTTAATTTAAACATGTCTCGGTGCTAGTGTAAAAGAAAGCTTATGACCAAAATATTAAAATTCTGCACAGGAAAGACTATTATTAAACTAAATAAAATAATTAAATAAACCTTGGTCTCA
>OZ024896.1:43603281-43623281 GCA_964017195.1 Siderastrea radians
TGCCATTAATTCTTATTTTTACAGGATAACAGAGAACAAATAGTTATTTTGGATACTTGGGTGATACAGGTATGCTCTAAACCAGTTTACCGTACTTTTTGAAGGTGTCGTAAGCTCCAGTGTAACAAAAACTGACCATAGTGACGCATTATCTTTCTGTGTCAAACTTGCATGGGTAAAACACTTCACGTTCGTCTTGGGATGCGTAATTGTTCCAGTTTGAAGACGGCCACAAAACGGGTTATGGGCCTATCAAGACGCATTAACGCCGATGGTTCCCCTGAATGGAAATTTTCTCCCCGTGCTGGCCTTTGTACAGAAAAACTTAGGGCCGATTTAGACGGTACGACTTTTGCTTACGACTGTCGTATGCGACTTTTGTGGCGAGCGCTGCTTGATCGCGTCAAGCAAAGATCGTATACAACTCGTCATTCTAACATTTTGATTGTGGCTATGAATGACATAGGTCAAAACATGTTTCAAAATCCTACGACATTTTTCGTGTTGTGTGCAACTGTCGGCAAGATGTTGTACGCCTGATTTAAACGACACGATTCGTGTTGTAGACGTGACGTGAGCAAGTCGCATACTACAGTCGTAAGGAAAAATCATACCGTCTAAATCGGCCCTAAGAGACGTATTTCTCAAGTTCGTCCCAAACGCATGGTGCGCTTCTAGTATTTAGATTTTCGTCATCCTAATAACCAGAACATCTGCACTCTGAACGACATAACCAAGCTATCACTGAGCACAAACAGCGATATGAAGTTCTTTTCACCTGAACAAACAAACCTTTCTAAACGTTATGCTTTTTAAATAACTAGACTTGGACGAACGAATTTCTCACGTGGAACAAAAATAACTTTGGAGGATTCGACCGAGTGCAGTTTCTTCCGGACGAGATCTGGGTACCAGATATATCCCTTTTCAACAAGTAAGTACTGTTAATTAACCAAGCATTCTTGAGGCCTGTGCAAAGCGTACGAGTACGCGCTTAAGTGCAGATACTTATTTACAACAAAATAGGTGACGAACCATCGTAAAATTTAATGCTTTTTTGTTCAGTCATATGGTTCAATCGTGGTGAGGTCTTAATAAACATCGTAAGACGCAAAAGTGTTGGAGAATATGTTACACGCTCTACTGAGCATGTCAAAAAGGCAAAAAGGCTTTTTATGTGTTCAATGAAAACTGTTGAACCTGATATGCAGCAGCTTCTTCTCGTACTTTTTATATATTTCGCTGTTAACATTCGTTGTAACTTTTAAGTCTAGAAGAAATCGTGTGTATGACCATATTCGTTAAATATGGCTATCGAATGTGTGTCACACAGAAGGGGCATAGAAGGTCTGAGATTTTCTCAACTCCAAAATTAGCTATGGGAATACAAAAGTTAAATAAAGTATGGTCCCAGCCTAACGGATTTCCATTCAACACCGTTTAACATCGTTGAATTCATCAGGTTGAATAGTGTTAAATGGTGTTGAACGAAGTTTGAGTGCCTTGAAATTTTTGATTTAACGTCATTCAACGCTTCCTTTATTCGAAGGGGAACAACGTTTAATTCGTCTTGCCAGCACGTGCAGCAATGTTCAACGAATGAAACAATAATAATTTTATACAATTTAACGTCTTTCAACAGGGTGCTCAAACGCGTTTAACAATTGTTAGTCAACAATGTTTAACGAGGCTAAATTCGTTTGGCCACCTTTCAACGTCGTACAAAAAAGAACGTTGTACTTAGCAGTGTTGAATGATGCTGTTGAAAACAACAGGACGGTTGTCGACAGCTCATAGATTTTTTAAACTTTTAACCAGAGAGCGTTTTATTATTATTATTATTATTATTATTATTATTATTATGATCATCATCATTATTATTATGCTGAATTCCTTTGTCTGAGGCCTAGCTGATGAGATTCCTTTGCATTTTAGCGGTGATGAGAGTGTTACTCTTGCTGGTGGAAGAGCTAAATTTGTCACCGAAGTGTCCGTGGATAGCAACGGAAATTGTGTATGGAGTGGACCAGCTACATTCAAAGCGAACTGCGAACTAAAGATAAATGAATGGCCGTTTGATAGTCAGTCCTGCGAACTCGGTTTTGGCTCATTTACGTATGGAATTAACAGAATGAATATTAAGCTATTTCAAGACACAAAAGGTGGTGGCCAATTCACCAGTAAGTATCCAGTATATTATAAGTCATTGATACTTTTGTTTGCACTTACACAAACACCCAGTTGCACAGTCCTTCCGTCCTTCGTATAATCATTCAGCCCGTAAATCATTCAATGAGTCATTCAGTCGGTCAGTTAGCTCGCCAGCCAGGCAGGCAGTCAGTCAGTCAGTCAGTCAGTCAGTCAGTCAGTCAGTCAGTCAGCCAGCCAGCCAGCCAGCCAGCCAGCCAGCCAGCCAGCCAGCCGGCCGGCCAGCCAGCCAGCCAGTCAGTCAGTCAGCCAGTCAGTCAGTCAGTCAGTCAGTCAGTCAGTCAGTCAGTCAGTCAGTCAGTCAGTCAGTCAGTTCAGTGGTCGGCTAGGTTTGTTTTTCATCTCGAAAAACTGTTAACATATATTTCTATTTCATTTACAGATCGGTTTGTTACAAACGGTGACTGGACAATAGACAAAATCGCTGCTAAGGTCGAAACAACCGACCACGGGGACTGCTGTCCATTTGAATTCAGCGAGGTGGTTTACGACCTTCAAATGACACGAAAGCCTCTGTATCACTTGTTTTATCTCACAGCACCCAGTATCATGCTTATGTTTCTTGGCCTTGTAAGCTTTCTCATTCCCGTGGAGAGTGGGGAAAGGATTGGGTTTGTCACCACCATTCTGTTGGCTATGACCGTGTTTTTACTTCTCATTCCGTCTTTCCTCCCCGAGACGTCCGATGGCGTTCCTATCCTTGGCATTGGTTTGCAGGCCACCCTAGTGATTATCGCTTTGGTGCTTTTATCCAATATTTTTGTCCTGAAGGTATTTTTCATGGAGGGAACTCCACCTGATTGGGTTCAAAGTCTCTTCAGTTTGTGCCGCGGTAAGAAAGGGAAAACAGTCCAACGCATTGACGTGTCTAGTGAAGATGTACAACCCAAGCCAGCCATCAAATCTCGCGCGTCAATGAACGCTATTGAACTGTCAGAGCGTACAGAGGGCACTGGACGCACACCAACAGGATGGGAGGACAAAACGGAGGATCTTACATGGCAGAAAGTGTCAGTCAAGCTGGATCATGTGTTTTTTGTAGTCTATTTTCTGATTGCTTTGATAACTTACACCGTAACCTATTTGGCCTAATAGGGTAAAAAGAGCTATCTACAGAAGCAATGCATGGTGTTATATTGTAAATACTGTTTCCTGCTTTATTGCACGTAGCTGTTGTGAACATGTATAGTTCGCAGTAGTTCATAAACCGAGTAGCACATGCTATAGTAGTACAAAAAAATTAAGAAGCTGTTTTGGTAAATGTCGAAAAATCTCTTTTCCAGAACCATTTATTTTCAAAATTATACATTGTGGATTGATGTACTTTAAGTAAGTTAACAGTGAGAGTAGGCTAAAATTACGTTTACAAGTATGTATGGCTCAATTCCTTTAAGTGGAAAAAGGAACGTTTTTGTATACCACTCTAACTTTTTGTGCACTCTTTGTGTCCATTCCCCTCCTCTTCTTTAGCGGCTCTATGTTTTCGTGCAGTAAATTGGAAGAATATCGTTTCATTTTTGCGTTGTCAGAGAACCCAGTTTTCCCGTGTTCCAAAATTTATGGAAAGATAATAGAATGCAAACAAGATGCCATCCCCTAAAATTTTCTGCTACTAAAATATTCCGTTAAAGCCCGAAGAGATCAAACCATGTTAGTTGACATGGTATGAAAAAAAAAAAAAAAAACAAAAACAAAAACAAAACAAAACAAAAAAAACAGTAAACTTGGCTGTGTTTTCAGTTTTTTAAAGTACTTGTTCCAGTTTGAAGACGGCCACAAAACGGGTTGTGGGCCTATCAAGACGCATTAACGCCGATGGTTCCCCTGAATGGAAATTTTCTCCCCGTGCTGGCCTTTGTACAGAAAAACTTAGGGCCGATTTAGACGGTACGACTTTTGCTTACGACTGTCGTATGCGACTTTTGTGGCGAGCGCTGCTTGATCGCGTCAAGCAAAGATCGTATACAACTCGTCATTCTAACATTTTGATTGTGGCTATGAATGACATAGGTCAAAACATGTTTCAAAATCCTACGACATTTTTCGTGTTGTGTGCAACTGTCGGCAAGATGTTGTACGCCTGATTTAAACGACACGATTCGTGTTGTAGACGTGACGTGAGCAAGTCGCATACTACAGTCGTAAGGAAAAATCATACCGTCTAAATCGGCCCTAAGAGACGTATTTCTCAAGTTCGTCCCAAACGCATGGTGCGCTTCTAGTATTTAGATTTTCGTCATCCTAATAACCAGACACATCTGCACTCTGAACGACATAACCAAGCTATCACTGAGCACAAACAGCGATATGAAGTTCTTTTCACCTGAACAAACAAACCTTTCTAAACGTTATGCTTTTTAAATAACTAGACTTGGACGAACGAATTTCTCACGTGGAACAAAAATAACTTTGGAGGATTCGACCGAGTGCAGTTTCTTCCGGACGAGATCTGGGTACCAGATATATCCCTTTTCAACAAGTAAGTACTGTTAATTAACCAAGCAATCTTGAGGCCTGTGCAAAGCGTACGAGTACGCGCTTAAGTGCAGATACTTATTTACAACAAAATAGGTGACGAACCATCGTAAAATTTAATGCTTTTTTGTTCAGTCATATGGTTCAATCGTGGTGAGGTCTTAATAAACATCGTAAGACGCAAAAGTGTTGGAGAATATGTTACACGCTCTACTGAGCATGTCAAAAAGGCAAAAAGGCTTTTTATGTGTTCAATGAAAACTGTTGAACCTGATATGCAGCAGCTTCTTCTCGTACTTTTTATATATTTCGCTGTTAACATTCGTTGTAACTTTTAAGTCTAGAAGAAATCGTGTGTATGACCATATTCGTTAAATATGGCTATCGAATGTGTGTCACACAGAAGGGGCATAGAAGGTCTGAGATTTTCTCAACTCCAAAATTAGCTATGGGAATACAAAAGTTAAATAAAGTATGGTCCCAGCCTAACGGATTTCCATTCAACACCGTTTAACATCGTTGAATTCATCAGGTTGAATAGTGTTAAATGGTGTTGAACGAAGTTTGAGTGCCTTGAAATTTTTGATTTAACGTCATTCAACGCTTCCTTTATTCGAAGGGGAACAACGTTTAATTCGTCTTGCCAGCACGTGCAGCAATGTTCAACGAATGAAACAATAATAATTTTATACAATTTAACGTCTTTCAACAGGGTGCTCAAACGCGTTTAACAATTGTTAGTCAACAATGTTTAACGAGGCTAAATTCGTTTGGCCACCTTTCAACGTCGTACAAAAAAGAACGTTGTACTTAGCAGTGTTGAATGATGCTGTTGAAAACAACAGGACGGTTGTCGACAGCTCATAGATTTTTTAAACTTTTAACCAGAGAGCGTTTTATTATTATTATTATTATTATTATTATTATTATTATTATTATTATTATGATCATCATCATTATTATTATGCTGAATTCCTTTGTCTGAGGCCTAGCTGATGAGATTCCTTTGCATTTTAGCGGTGATGAGAGTGTTACTCTTGCTGGTGGAAGAGCTAAATTTGTCACCGAAGTGTCCGTGGATAGCAACGGAAATTGTGTATGGAGTGGACCAGCTACATTCAAAGCGAACTGCGAACTAAAGATAAATGAATGGCCGTTTGATAGTCAGTCCTGCGAACTCGGTTTTGGCTCATTTACGTATGGAATTAACAGAATGAATATTAAGCTATTTCAAGACACAAAAGGTGGTGGCCAATTCACCAGTAAGTATCCAGTATATTATAAGTCATTGATACTTTTGTTTGCACTTACACAAACACCCAGTTGCACAGTCCTTCCGTCCTTCGTATAATCATTCAGCCCGTAAATCATTCAATGAGTCATTCAGTCGGTCAGTTAGCTCGCCAGCCAGGCAGGCAGTCAGTCAGTCAGTCAGTCAGTCAGTCAGCCAGTCAGTCAGCCAGCCAGCCAGCCAGCCAGCCAGCCAGCCAGCCAGCCAGCCAGCCAGCCAGCCAGCCAGCCAGCCAGCCAGTCAGTCAGTCAGCCAGTCAGTCAGTCAGTCAGTCAGTCAGTCAGTCAGTCAGTCAGTCAGTCAGTCAGTCAGTCAGTCAGTCAGTCAGTCAGTTCAGTGGTCGGCTAGGTTTGTTTTTCATCTCGAAAAACTGTTAACATATATTTCTATTTCATTTACAGATCGGTTTGTTACAAACGGTGACTGGACAATAGACAAAATCGCTGCTAAGGTCGAAACAACCGACCACGGGGACTGCTGTCCATTTGAATTCAGCGAGGTGGTTTACGACCTTCAAATGACACGAAAGCCTCTGTATCACTTGTTTTATCTCACAGCACCCAGTATCATGCTTATGTTTCTTGGCCTTGTAAGCTTTCTCATTCCCGTGGAGAGTGGGGAAAGGATTGGGTTTGTCACCACCATTCTGTTGGCTATGACCGTGTTTTTACTTCTCATTCCGTCTTTCCTCCCCGAGACGTCCGATGGCGTTCCTATCCTTGGCATTGGTTTGCAGGCCACCCTAGTGATTATCGCTTTGGTGCTTTTATCCAATATTTTTGTCCTGAAGGTATTTTTCATGGAGGGAACTCCACCTGATTGGGTTCAAAGTCTCTTCAGTTTGTGCCGCGGTAAGAAAGGGAAAACAGTCCAACGCATTGACGTGTCTAGTGAAGATGTACAACCCAAGCCAGCCATCAAATCTCGCGCGTCAATGAACGCTATTGAACTGTCAGAGCGTACAGAGGGCACTGGACGCACACCAACAGGATGGGAGGACAAAACGGAGGATCTTACATGGCAGAAAGTGTCATTCAAGCTGGATCATGTGTTTTTTGTAGTCTATTTTCTGATTGCTTTGATAACTTACACCGTAACCTATTTGGCCTAATAGGGTAAAAAGAGCTATCTACAGAAGCAATGCATGGTGTTATATTGTAAATACTGTTTCCTGCTTTATTGCACGTAGCTGTTGTGAACATGTATAGTTCGCAGTAGTTCATAAACCGAGTAGCACATGCTATAGTAGTACAAAAAAATTAAGAAGCTGTTTTGGTAAATGTCGAAAAATCTCTTTTCCAGAACCATTTATTTTCAAAATTATACATTGTGGATTGATGTACTTTAAGTAAGTTAACAGTGAGAGTAGGCTAAAATTACGTTTACAAGTATGTATGGCTCAATTCCTTTAAGTGGAAAAAGGAACGTTTTTGTATACCACTCTAACTTTTTGTGCACTCTTTGTGTCCATTCCCCTCCTCTTCTTTAGCGGCTCTATGTTTTCGTGCAGTAAATTGGAAGAATATCGTTTCATTTTTGCGTTGTCAGAGAACCCAGTTTTCCCGTGTTCCAAAATTTATGGAAAGATAATAGAATGCAAACAAGATGCCATCCCCTAAAATTTTCTGCTACTAAAATATTCCGTTAAAGCCCGAAGAGATCAAACCATGTTAGTTGACATGGTATGAAAAAAAAAACAAAAACAAAAACAAAAACAAAACAAAACAAAAAAAACAGTAAACTTGGCTGTGTTTTCAGTTTTTTAAAGTACTTGTTCCAGTTTGAAGACGGCCACAAAACGGGTTATGGGCCTATCAAGACGCATTAACGCCGATGGTTCCCCTGAATGGAAATTTTCTCCCCGTGCTGGCCTTTGTACAGAAAAACTTAGGGCCGATTTAGACGGTACGACTTTTGCTTACGACTGTCGTATGCGACTTTTGTGGCGAGCGCTGCTTGATCGCGTCAAGCAAAGATCGTATACAACTCGTCATTCTAACATTTTGATTGTGGCTATGAATGACATAGGTCAAAACATGTTTCAAAATCCTACGACATTTTTCGTGTTGTGTGCAACTGTCGGCAAGATGTTGTACGCCTGATTTAAACGACACGATTCGTGTTGTAGACGTGACGTGAGCAAGTCGCATACTACAGTCGTAAGGAAAAATCATACCGTCTAAATCGGCCCTAAGAGACGTATTTCTCAAGTTCGTCCCAAACGCATGGTGCGCTTCTAGTATTTAGATTTTCGTCATCCTAATAACCAGACACATCTGCACTCTGAACGACATAACCAAGCTATCACTGAGCACAAACAGCGATATGAAGTTCTTTTCACCTGAACAAACAAACCTTTCTAAACGTTATGCTTTTTAAATAACTAGACTTGGACGAACGAATTTCTCACGTGGAACAAAAATAACTTTGGAGGATTCGACCGAGTGCAGTTTCTTCCGGACGAGATCTGGGTACCAGATATATCCCTTTTCAACAAGTAAGTACTGTTAATTAACCAAGCAATCTTGAGGCCTGTGCAAAGCGTACGAGTACGCGCTTAAGTGCAGATACTTATTTACAACAAAATAGGTGACGAACCATCGTAAAATTTAATGCTTTTTTGTTCAGTCATATGGTTCAATCGTGGTGAGGTCTTAATAAACATCGTAAGACGCAAAAGTGTTGGAGAATATGTTACACGCTCTACTGAGCATGTCAAAAAGGCAAAAAGGCTTTTTATGTGTTCAATGAAAACTGTTGAACCTGATATGCAGCAGCTTCTTCTCGTACTTTTTATATATTTCGCTGTTAACATTCGTTGTAACTTTTAAGTCTAGAAGAAATCGTGTGTATGACCATATTCGTTAAATATGGCTATCGAATGTGTGTCACACAGAAGGGGCATAGAAGGTCTGAGATTTTCTCAACTCCAAAATTAGCTATGGGAATACAAAAGTTAAATAAAGTATGGTCCCAGCCTAACGGATTTCCATTCAACACCGTTTAACATCGTTGAATTCATTAGGTTGAATAGTGTTAAATGGTGTTGAACGAAGTTTGAGTGCCTTGAAATTTTTGATTTAACGTCATTCAACGCTTCCTTTATTCGAAGGGGAACAACGTTTAATTCGTCTTGCCAGCACGTGCAGCAATGTTCAACGAATGAAACAATAATAATTTTATACAATTTAACGTCTTTCAACAGGGTGCTCAAACGCGTTTAACAATTGTTAGTCAACAATGTTTAACGAGGCTAAATTCGTTTGGCCACCTTTCAACGTCGTACAAAAAAGAACGTTGTACTTAGCAGTGTTGAATGATGCTGTTGAAAACAACAGGACGGTTGTCGACAGCTCATAGATTTTTTAAACTTTTAACCAGAGAGCGTTTTATTATTATTATTATTATTATTATTATTATTATTATGATCATCATCATTATTATTATGCTGAATTCCTTTGTCTGAGGCCTAGCTGATGAGATTCCTTTGCATTTTAGCGGTGATGAGAGTGTTACTCTTGCTGGTGGAAGAGCTAAATTTGTCACCGAAGTGTCCGTGGATAGCAACGGAAATTGTGTATGGAGTGGACCAGCTACATTCAAAGCGAACTGCGAACTAAAGATAAATGAATGGCCGTTTGATAGTCAGTCCTGCGAACTCGGTTTTGGCTCATTTACGTATGGAATTAACAGAATGAATATTAAGCTATTTCAAGACACAAAAGGTGGTGGCCAATTCACCAGTAAGTATCCAGTATATTATAAGTCATTGATACTTTTGTTTGCACTTACACAAACACCCAGTTGCACAGTCCTTCCGTCCTTCGTATAATCATTCAGCCCGTAAATCATTCAATGAGTCATTCAGTCGGTCAGTTAGCTCGCCAGCCAGGCAGGCAGTCAGTCAGTCAGTCAGTCAGTCAGTCAGTCAGTCAGTCAGTCAGTCAGCCAGCCAGCCAGCCAGCCAGCCAGCCAGCCAGCCAGCCAGCCGGCCGGCCAGCCAGCCAGCCAGTCAGTCAGTCAGCCAGTCAGTCAGTCAGTCAGTCAGTCAGTCAGTCAGTCAGTCAGTCAGTCAGTCAGTCAGTCAGTCAGTCAGTCAGTCAGTCAGTCAGTTCAGTGGTCGGCTAGGTTTGTTTTTCATCTCGAAAAACTGTTAACATATATTTCTATTTCATTTACAGATCGGTTTGTTACAAACGGTGACTGGACAATAGACAAAATCGCTGCTAAGGTCGAAACAACCGACCACGGGGACTGCTGTCCATTTGAATTCAGCGAGGTGGTTTACGACCTTCAAATGACACGAAAGCCTCTGTATCACTTGTTTTATCTCACAGCATCCAGTATCATGCTTATGTTTCTTGGCCTTGTAAGCTTTCTCATTCCCGTGGAGAGTGGGGAAAGGATTGGGTTTGTCACCACCATTCTGTTGGCTATGACCGTGTTTTTACTTCTCATTCCGTCTTTCCTCCCCGAGACGTCCGATGGCGTTCCTATCCTTGGCATTGGTTTGCAGGCCACCCTAGTGATTATCGCTTTGGTGCTTTTATCCAATATTTTTGTCCTGAAGGTATTTTTCATGGAGGGAACTCCACCTGATTGGGTTCAAAGTCTCTTCAGTTTGTGCCGCGGTAAGAAAGGGAAAACAGTCCAACGCATTGACGTGTCTAGTGAAGATGTACAACCCAAGCCAGCCATCAAATCTCGCGCGTCAATGAACGCTATTGAACTGTCAGAGCGTACAGAGGGCACTGGACGCACACCAACAGGATGGGAGGACAAAACGGAGGATCTTACATGGCAGAAAGTGTCAGTCAAGCTGGATCATGTGTTTTTTGTAGTCTATTTTCTGATTGCTTTGATAACTTACACCGTAACCTATTTGGCCTAATAGGGTAAAAAGAGCTATCTACAGAAGCAATGCATGGTGTTATATTGTAAATACTGTTTCCTGCTTTATTGCACGTAGCTGTTGTGAACATGTATAGTTCGCAGTAGTTCATAAACCGAGTAGCACATGCTATAGTAGTACAAAAAAATTAAGAAGCTGTTTTGGTAAATGTCGAAAAATCTCTTTTCCAGAACCATTTATTTTCAAAATTATACATTGTGGATTGATGTACTTTAAGTAAGTTAACAGTGAGAGTAGGCTAAAATTACGTTTACAAGTATGTATGGCTCAATTCCTTTAAGTGGAAAAAGGAACGTTTTTGTATACCACTCTAACTTTTTGTGCACTCTTTGTGTCCATTCCCCTCCTCTTCTTTAGCGGCTCTATGTTTTCGTGCAGTAAATTGGAAGAATATCGTTTCATTTTTGCGTTGTCAGAGAACCCAGTTTTCCCGTGTTCCAAAATTTATGGAAAGATAATAGAATGCAAACAAGATGCCATCCCCTAAAATTTTCTGCTACTAAAATATTCCGTTAAAGCCCGAAGAGATCAAACCATGTTAGTTGACATGGTATGAAAAAAAAAACAAAAACAAAAACAAAAACAAAACAAAACAAAAAAAACAGTAAACTTGGCTGTGTTTTCAGTTTTTTAAAGTACTTGTTCCAGTTTGAAGACGGCCACAAAACGGGTTATGGGCCTATCAAGACGCATTAACGCCGATGGTTCCCCTGAATGGAAATTTTCTCCCCGTGCTGGCCTTTGTACAGAAAAACTTAGGGCCGATTTAGACGGTACGACTTTTGCTTACGACTGTCGTATGCGACTTTTGTGGCGAGCGCTGCTTGATCGCGTCAAGCAAAGATCGTATACAACTCGTCATTCTAACATTTTGATTGTGGCTATGAATGACATAGGTCAAAACATGTTTCAAAATCCTACGACATTTTTCGTGTTGTGTGCAACTGTCGGCAAGATGTTGTACGCCTGATTTAAACGACACGATTCGTGTTGTAGACGTGACGTGAGCAAGTCGCATACTACAGTCGTAAGGAAAAATCATACCGTCTAAATCGGCCCTAAGAGACGTATTTCTCAAGTTCGTCCCAAACGCATGGTGCGCTTCTAGTATTTAGATTTTCGTCATCCTAATAACCAGACACATCTGCACTCTGAACGACATAACCAAGCTATCACTGAGCACAAACAGCGATATGAAGTTCTTTTCACCTGAACAAACAAACCTTTCTAAACGTTATGCTTTTTAAATAACTAGACTTGGACGAACGAATTTCTCACGTGGAACAAAAATAACTTTGGAGGATTCGACCGAGTGCAGTTTCTTCCGGACGAGATCTGGGTACCAGATATATCCCTTTTCAACAAGTAAGTACTGTTAATTAACCAAGCAATCTTGAGGCCTGTGCAAAGCGTACGAGTACGCGCTTAAGTGCAGATACTTATTTACAACAAAATAGGTGACGAACCATCGTAAAATTTAATGCTTTTTTGTTCAGTCATATGGTTCAATCGTGGTGAGGTCTTAATAAACATCGTAAGACGCAAAAGTGTTGGAGAATATGTTACACGCTCTACTGAGCATGTCAAAAAGGCAAAAAGGCTTTTTATGTGTTCAATGAAAACTGTTGAACCTGATATGCAGCAGCTTCTTCTCGTACTTTTTATATATTTCGCTGTTAACATTCGTTGTAACTTTTAAGTCTAGAAGAAATCGTGTGTATGACCATATTCGTTAAATATGGCTATCGAATGTGTGTCACACAGAAGGGGCATAGAAGGTCTGAGATTTTCTCAACTCCAAAATTAGCTATGGGAATACAAAAGTTAAATAAAGTATGGTCCCAGCCTAACGGATTTCCATTCAACACCGTTTAACATCGTTGAATTCATCAGGTTGAATAGTGTTAAATGGTGTTGAACGAAGTTTGAGTGCCTTGAAATTTTTGATTTAACGTCATTCAACGCTTCCTTTATTCGAAGGGGAACAACGTTTAATTCGTCTTGCCAGCACGTGCAGCAATGTTCAACGAATGAAACAATAATAATTTTATACAATTTAACGTCTTTCAACAGGGTGCTCAAACGCGTTTAACAATTGTTAGTCAACAATGTTTAACGAGGCTAAATTCGTTTGGCCACCTTTCAACGTCGTACAAAAAAGAACGTTGTACTTAGCAGTGTTGAATGATGCTGTTGAAAACAACAGGACGGTTGTCGACAGCTCATAGATTTTTTAAACTTTTAACCAGAGAGCGTTTTATTATTATTATTATTATTATTATTATTATTATGATCATCATCATTATTATTATGCTGAATTCCTTTGTCTGAGGCCTAGCTGATGAGATTCCTTTGCATTTTAGCGGTGATGAGAGTGTTACTCTTGCTGGTGGAAGAGCTAAATTTGTCACCGAAGTGTCCGTGGATAGCAACGGAAATTGTGTATGGAGTGGACCAGCTACATTCAAAGCGAACTGCGAACTAAAGATAAATGAATGGCCGTTTGATAGTCAGTCCTGCGAACTCGGTTTTGGCTCATTTACGTATGGAATTAACAGAATGAATATTAAGCTATTTCAAGACACAAAAGGTGGTGGCCAATTCACCAGTAAGTATCCAGTATATTATAAGTCATTGATACTTTTGTTTGCACTTACACAAACACCCAGTTGCACAGTCCTTCCGTCCTTCGTATAATCATTCAGCCCGTAAATCATTCAATGAGTCATTCAGTCGGTCAGTTAGCTCGCCAGCCAGGCAGGCAGTCAGTCAGTCAGTCAGTCAGTCAGTCAGTCAGCCAGCCAGCCAGCCAGCCAGCCAGCCAGCCAGCCAGCCAGCCAGCCAGCCAGCCAGCCAGCCAGTCAGTCAGTCAGCCAGTCAGTCAGTCAGTCAGTCAGTCAGTCAGTCAGTCAGTCAGTCAGTCAGTCAGTCAGTCAGTCAGTCAGTTCAGTGGTCGGCTAGGTTTGTTTTTCATCTCGAAAAACTGTTAACATATATTTCTATTTCATTTACAGATCGGTTTGTTACAAACGGTGACTGGACAATAGACAAAATCGCTGCTAAGGTCGAAACAACCGACCACGGGGACTGCTGTCCATTTGAATGGAGGGAACTCCACCTGATTGGGTTCAAAGTCTCTTCAGTTTGTGCCGCGGTAAGAAAGGGAAAACAGTCCAACGCATTGACGTGTCTAGTGAAGATGTACAACCCAAGCCAGCCATCAAATCTCGCGCGTCAATGAACGCTATTGAACTGTCAGAGCGTACAGAGGGCACTGGACGCACACCAACAGGATGGGAGGACAAAACGGAGGATCTTACATGGCAGAAAGTGTCAGTCAAGCTGGATCATGTGTTTTTTGTAGTCTATTTTCTGATTGCTTTGATAACTTACACCGTAACCTATTTGGCCTAATAGGGTAAAAAGAGCTATCTACAGAAGCAATGCATGGTGTTATATTGTAAATACTGTTTCCTGCTTTATTGCACGTAGCTGTTGTGAACATGTATAGTTCGCAGTAGTTCATAAACCGAGTAGCACATGCTATAGTAGTACAAAAAAATTAAGAAGCTGTTTTGGTAAATGTCGAAAAATCTCTTTTCCAGAACCATTTATTTTCAAAATTATACATTGTGGATTGATGTACTTTAAGTAAGTTAACAGTGAGAGTAGGCTAAAATTACGTTTACAAGTATGTATGGCTCAATTCCTTTAAGTGGAAAAAGGAACGTTTTTGTATACCACTCTAACTTTTTGTGCACTCTTTGTGTCCATTCCCCTCCTCTTCTTTAGCGGCTCTATGTTTTCGTGCAGTAAATTGGAAGAATATCGTTTCATTTTTGCGTTGTCAGAGAACCCAGTTTTCCCGTGTTCCAAAATTTATGGAAAGATAATAGAATGCAAACAAGATGCCATCCCCTAAAATTTTCTGCTACTAAAATATTCCGTTAAAGCCCGAAGAGATCAAACCATGTTAGTTGACATGGTATGAAAAAAAAAACAAAAACAAAAACAAAAACAAAACAAAACAAAAAAACAGTAAACTTGGCTGTGTTTTCAGTTTTTTAAAGTACTTTGTAAGTAATCAAATAGCAATCCCTGTAGCGCTCCTCATCCGGGTTGGCATGCAGCTCGCGCCGTTCTTTGTGGACCAGACGCCATTTTTCTGAATTCTCCAGCTCTGTGCACTTTGCACTGTAACCAAGCTCCTCGGGGTCATACGAGTCCACGCGGATGGAAAAAATAAACAGACCACCTGTTAGAATAAAACGCACAGCGAGAAAAGCGAGTTGAGTCTCTTTTCCTTACTAGCAGCGAGTCTTCACTGATCTTAGAAAAATCGGCCGGAAATGAAGACAGGGAGCTCATTTGGTTGGACAATCATTTTTTACACCCACTAAGAGATGACGGACGTTAAGGTCTTCAGCAGAAAAAACACTGGTCTAAGCTATTTAAAAATCGAATGGAATCAAGCATATATTATGGTTGCGGTTTATAGAAAATAAACTAAACTTTTGCGTTCTTCTACATAACAAACTCTGACAACCAGCCGCCTTAATTCTGCGGACGCGCGTCATAGAAATGAGTGTCAACTTTTAAATGTTGACTACAAAGAATGGATCGGTGGCAAAGAATGGATCACGGGTAGTATCGAAGAAAGTATTGCTTACTTCCGAGGCATACCGAAATACAGTGCTATGATTACTTTGGTATAGATATCAATGATATCGTAACGTGGGCTCGTTTTTCAGAGCCCATGTTACCTGACCGCTGGTCTCGTGGCCAAATTTGACGTCACGGACAATTTAAAATGGCGGCGCGCAGTGTTAAATTTTGGCCCTCTTTGGAGAGGAATTTCAGTGGGATCGGATGCACTTTAGAAGCTAAGACCACGTTCATTAACTCAACTTACAGTTATCTTTTTATTGGCGATTTCAAAATATACACCGTTTCTGGAATGACCTTCTCCTTTAATAAATACTAACCTGGTCTTACATGACGTACACACTCATCCAGCGCTGCTGCCTTCACTTGTCCATAGACTATGGTGCCCGCGGACAACACCACATCATATTCAGCGGTCTGTATTTCCTCAATGCGAACCTCACTGAGCGCTGCACAGATTAGCCGCTTGTAAACATTTCTTTTTGCGGCGATGTTTAGCATTTCCTGGGAAATATCCAAAGCGTCAATGTTGGTGTAGCCTCGCTTTGCCAACATCTCGCCAATAATTCCCGTGCCAGCTCCGGTGTCAAGGATTTTGATGTCCTTGTTAGCGTCAGAGAACACGTCCTTAGATTGCATGGCTTTTTCGAAAGCTTCTACACAAAGCATGTGTCCTTTGTAACCATGGTTACCTATATCCTATGGAGACAGTGACTCTGTTAGTATGGGCTACTGCTAGTATCCAGTTACCGTAGGCTTGGTCAGCAGACCGGCCGGCGGCTAAGCACTTACCGAGAAGCTCGCCTTCGTTGGGTACGAAATTGATGACGCGGCCCATGTACCACCCCACTCCATATGCACGCCCCTCAAATCCTCGCTCCCCAGTAGCCCATATCCAGAAGCGTGCAACTCCCATACTAACCCTAAGTCATGACCTTTTTACTTACCCGTTTATTTTTAGACAGGTTTTGGATTACTATTTCCCGCGAAAATATATTTGCAAAGCTTGTGATCGGTTTGCAAGGCTTCTTTGGGAGTCTAAATTCGCGGGAAATTAAATTTAAAAATAAACTGGTCTGTGAAAACGCCGTAACACGAATATATGGCAGTTGAAGCGGTTCCAGGTTATGGGCTCCTGCGCTCCCTTGATGATATACACTGTAGACAGGATCTTCAGTCCAAAACTAATTTTCGAGATCCCTTTTTCTTTCAAAATCAGACACATCAGTAGGTCAAGAGAATAAACAATCTGACCAGCCATGGAAAACTGGGGTCTCCCAACTACAACTACGGAAGACCTTTAAGAAATATTTGACAGATGACTTTAGAGAGTACACATGTTAAACTTACCTCTTCATACGTATCAGCCCACTCGTCAAATGTTTGTTTTATTTTCTCTTCACTGGTGTCTTTATTAAGATGTAAAATGTACTCTGGGTAACTTTTCCCTTGTGCAACATCTGCCATCACCGAATTTTGTCTAAACAGTTGATAATAAAATCTCAATGAGCCAACGTAGGGAAAACAACAGATCAACAGTAAACTTCCCACTAAACAGAGTTCGAGCCGTGACGTTCGTGGCGCGACATGTCACGCCAGACTTAGTACGCTATTTCAGATCAAAACGGCAAGCTGATTCGCCAGAAGTTTTTGTCCTCTGGTTTTCCTCCCTCTTCAAAACGCAACATTTCCCAATTCCAGTTTGATCCAAGGGCCATACATTGATATTGTGAGTTGTCATACTGTTGAGTGATAAAAAGTTGATTTTTCCATATATTTAGTTTGTGAATATAAAATTTTTGAAGTTGCTTAAAGCTTCAATTTACGTGAATATTGGTGCCATTTGGTGGGATGATCTAAGCACAAAGGATCAATTGCATCACTGAGTTAAAATGGCTTATACAAAGTTGGTTTGTGCTTCTTCCATGAGAGTCTCAGTGATTTAAACGGCAAGCCATTCAAAAAGTTTTTTTTTTACCACCAATGGCCAACTCAGTCAACAAAGGTCAAAACGTCAAGGATCACTGATGAAATTTTAATTTTCGTCAATGGACAAACGAGGGTCACGCTTCATGCTCGAGCTGTAATTAATACTAATCAACCATAATCCCGGCATAAACTTCATGGAACTTAATTATGAAAGCTCTGTTTTTAAAGAACTCCTAATATACGTATAATCCAAGGTCTATCTATAACCCTAACCCCAATCCTATAGAGCAAGACCCGAAAGAACAGCGCGGAGAATATAAATATGAAATATAAAAATCATTACGAAATGCAATTATTATGCTTCATTATATTATAACTATATAAGCAGTAATTCCAAAAGGCCAAGTCATACGGGTAACTTTTTCGTGTAACTTGTCGCGCAACAATGTTGCGTTGCAAAATGAGATTGTTTGTTGCACGTATTATCACCTCCGCGCTCAGCAAATTTTAATGCTTCAAAAGTAAAAGCGACGTCTTTCCCTTGCGGAAGCCGATGACAAGATGCACCCAACGAGAAAATTAATTCAAAATGCTTGAAATGTCATTTCAGTTCTGCTTTCTCGGATTATTTCAGGGCTTTCAAAAGGGAAATTTGTGTCAGCTATATACGGGTTGATCTGTTCGGATTCTCAGCTGAAAAATTAAGCCGCCAAGAAATTTAAGAAACAGAATCTTATCCCCCACCTTTTCGAACTGCCTTTGGCTTTCTGCAAATGCTAGCTGACCTCATTACGCAAGCTAAACGACATACTTTTAATTGTCCCTCTGAAAACGCTCAAAATTTATCAGTCCCCATGTTACGAAAGTCGAGGCGACGCTTCGCCAAAGAAAACTCTAGTTTTCCATCTCAATTGAATTCGAATATCTCAGGCGATATAGGCCGCCCGATGGATATTCCGCAGAGAACGAACAGTTGGGTGCCCTTGAGAGCAAACCGTCTGCTGAGTCTGGTTTTGGTCTTGGTCTTGTAGACGCGTATCAGATGCGAGACCTCACTCAGAATTCGCCTTTAATACTTTGCAAAAGTCTGCTTCGATGCCGGATATCTCAACGTTTTCTAGGAATCTACCGAATGGTGGACATATCCTGGCATTAAATAATAATCCCAGCGAATTTTGTAAAGAATCCGACCGTGGGTCGAGCGCAGGGAACGTGACAAGTGAACTGGAACAGCGACTTCGCGCGGCTCTAAAAGGAAGAGAACTGAGAAACCTCAGCCAGAAAGAACTTAAATCAGAATTGGAAAAGCGAGGCCTAACTAAAACAGGGAATAAAGCCACCTTAGCTAAGAGATTGAAGTCAGCAATATTGGAGGAAGACCCTCGCCCGAATTATACACGTCACAGTGTTGGAAATGGCGTCGAGGCTGTAGAGATTAGTGACGAACAACCGGAAACCACTGACTGCCCATGTTATGATCGTCTCAGTCTTTTGATTGCAGACCTCAAATCTGAGATATTTAAAATCAAAAGAAGACAGGACAGTGACCGTCCTATCGAAGTGACAGGTTCAGAATCTTCTAGCAGAAGGCTTAAGGATAGATAACGAAATTGTAAGCAGTATCGTTAGATTTTGTAAATTATCCCGATAGATACTTACAAAGTTTGATGAAAGTCACCGTACTCTTTTCAAAGTTTCCAGTTCAATAGCTTAAAGAACGATGCAGAGGATGTTAGCACGGATGACCGAAGTGAGCTCAAGCCAGCCTGCAGAGCTTGCACGCATTACGTAATTGTAGTAGTACGCATTACGTAATAGTCATGTTGGAGTAAATGCAGCTGTAAATGCGGCGAGGGCGAAGTGCAAGGCCGTTTGCGGACGACCAATACTCAACCCTAACACTTTCGATACCCATATGCTACTCATTCCTATTGAAAAACTTACAAATGAACGCGATTCTTTCAGGAAGGCACGTGTGGCTCACATTATTCACGAGGCTAAGACTCTTGAGCCTCTAGGCATTCTGATAAACATAATGAACTGCAATTTGTATAGCCTGCGAGCAAGCCCCCTCCCTCGTATAGTATAAAAAAATTGTTTATTTTCTATCATTTCTAACTCACACCATACCACATAATATATGTACTCCCGTCCGCTCATTTTTTTTCTACATATAAATTTCTGTAAATTCGTGATTTGCCTTAATAAACCTGATAAAGACTGGTATTGGCCAGTCGAAATATTGTAACTCAAGTCTTTTCACGTTGTTTGATCAGTCCCAGCAGTAGTCATTTTGACAATCATAAATATTTTTATCAATTTTGACTGAACACGAGCTTTCTGATCCGAAGGAGCAAGGTTGATCGTACACGGTTTTTGCGGTGGTTTTATGCCATAACTTCGTATTGAATAACTAACTAACTAACTAACTAACTAACTAACTAACTAACTAACTAACTAACTAACTAACTAACTAACTAACTAACTAACTAACTAACTAACTAACTAACTAACTAACTA
>OZ024896.1:43628281-43735281 GCA_964017195.1 Siderastrea radians
AATTATTTTCAGATACAGTTTTCCTTTAAAAAATAATTTTCAATCCCACCCATCTTTTTGTTTACTGGGTTAGAACGGGATGCAAATTTAAAATATGTGGGAGCACGTGCATGGTATGTAAATTAGAAGTAGGAAAAACAGCATCATGAAAAATATGGAACATGAATTTTTGCACTTCATGCCAGGAACAAACAACTGAAAATGAAAAGCTACATCAGGATTGCCGCTAACAATAATCGGATGGTGCCTATTTACTTGTACTAAGCAATTCAAAGTTCCCGACCAACCTCTCACAACCGTTAAGTTAAACTTAATCTAATTTGCAACTACCCACACTACCCTTCGGTTTTGTCGCGTAAGCTTGAATTGATCTGACAACCTTCATTGAAATAGCTGTATACAGAACTTCTTACATGATAACCAGCCTGTATGCCAATGTAGAGCTAAATTATTGGAGCACATTGGATTCCGAGGCCAAACTGGCCGTGTCGTTTTACCAGGCACTACCTCATTTTTAGGCTAAGAAAGGGCATGAGAAAACATACATTTCAGTTTCAAGCCCTAGCACTGATCCTGCCCCCCAGTGTACACCCAAAATTATGATAATCCTCAAGAGGGTTCATAGTCCAAGGTGCTTACTACAAACCACCATGTCTCCTGAAGGTACAGAAGTTAAAAAATATGTACTGACCTGGTCTTACATGAGGTATACACTCATTTAGCACTACTGGCTTGGCCTGTCCATAGACTATGGTGCCGGCACACAGTGTTACATAGAACTTATGTACTGACCTGGTCTTACATGATGTATACACTCATCTAGCGCTACTGGCTTGGCCTGTCCATAGACTACGGCGCCGGCACACAGTGTTACACAGAACTAATGTACTGACCTTGTCTTACATGACGTATACACTCATCTAGTGCTACTCGCTTGGCCCGTCCATAGACTACGGTGCCGGCACACAGTGTTACAGAGAACTTATGTACTGACCTGGTCTTACATGACGTATACCCTCATCTAGCACTACTGGGTTGGCCTGCCCATAGAATATGGTGCCGGCACACAGTGTTACATAGAACTTATGTACTGACCTGGTCTTACATGACGTATACACTCATCTAGCGCTACTGGCTTGGCCTGTCCATAGACTATGGTGCCAGCACACAGTGTTACATCATACTCAGCTGTCTGTATTTCATCTATACGGACGTCACCCAAGGGTGCACAAATCAACCGCTTGTAAACATTCTTCTTCGCAGCTATATCCAACATTTTCTGAGATATATCCAAGGCTTCAATGTTTTTGTAGCCTAGATGTACCAACATTTCACCAATAATTCCAGTGCCAGCACCAGCATCAAGGATCTTGATGTCCTTGTTAGTATCAGGGAAGATGTCTTTAGATTGCATTGCTTTATTGAAAGCCTCTACACAAAGGATGTGCCCTTTGTAGCCATGATTGTTTGTATCCTACACAAACAGAGAAAATGAAGAAAATGCTCAAAGACAACATACAAAAAAATATTAAATTTCATTTTTCCCAAAATAAGGATGATCTAGTAGTATCAATAAGATAAACTACTGCTCAGTACCTTTCTGTGGAATTACATGTACCCCACTCTAATACCCTGGTAGAAATTCTGCCCAGGATCCTAATAGGATCCAAATAGGATCCTAATAGGATCCAAATAGGATCCCAACAGGATCTGGTAGGATTGTAACCAGGATCCTGATAAGATCCTACATAAGATCCTGTAGGATCCCATAGGATCCTATAGGATCTTGTTTAGGATCCTATAGGATCCTGTTCAAGATTCTATAGGATCCTACAGCATCCTAAACAAGATCCTATAGGATCCTACAGCATCCTAAACAAAGCTAAACAAGATCCTATAGGATCCTAAACAATCTTGACAATCTTGAGCAGGATCCTGGAAGACTTTACAGGATCCTGAGTAGGATCCTATTAACATGGTTAGGATTATTGCCATTTAGGATCCTGGGTAGGATCCTGTGTGAACTTACAGGATCCTGTAGGATCCTGTATAGGATTTCTACTAGGGAATTTCGTCTATTCACTCAAAACTTAAAACCACCTTGTATGGCATAATGAAACAACACACACAAGAAAGCTTTTTCATGGACAAGAATTATGCTCAACTGGCCTACACTCACTTTTAAAAATTTTACCTTGCCACATTTCCTCAAATAATTGCCCAACTGCTCCTTCCCCCACATTTCACTAGAAATTTACACAAAATGTATTTTTTAAACATCAAAAATGATTATAAATTTATGGTGTGATAAAACCTGCTGCATTTATTGTTGTGATAAAGGCTTAACTGTGATATGTTACTATTTTTGTATTTGTGTTGTTCTTTGTGTCTTTGTAGTTCTTTTATTATGATATCCACGAAAAAAATTTGATTAAGCAGACAATTGAAAGATTTGGCTGCCTAAATTGTAGCATACCAGTACCCCATTTTACTCACACCCCTTCTTTCTAGATCTGGCTAAGGCAGCATACCTCCTCATAAGTTGCAGCCCAAGCATCATAAGTGTTCTTTGCATCCTCCTCAGAAGAGTTAGGAGTCAGTTCTGAGATTGCAATGATTTTTTGAACCGCTGTCATGATTAGTTTATGGTGAAGCTGAACGTGACTCAGTGCTGCAAATACAATGAAAAATATGTATAATTTTCATGTTTCGCCTTAAGCATTGTACCTCTTCCACGAACATGAAAATATGAACTGAACAGGATCCAGGTGACTCTGATTTTTATTTTTCTCTGCATCATATGAACAGGATCCTATACAGTCATAAAAATGTTTCACCAACAGTTCAAGCGAGTTCACATTCATTAATTGACCGACCACCCACAGGTATGATATGAACTGGCAATTTGAACAGTTCCCAGTTGGCTTGATAACTCAATTGCAAATCATGTAGGGGAACATCTCCTGCAACCACCTGTTGTAAGTGGCCACTTGTCCCTAATACCAAAATTATTTCAATCAAATCATTGTAGTTGAAACCTCTCGTAGGCGTTCACCTCTCATAAGAGACCATGACCACTTTTTGAGCTCAGAGTTGGGAGTTTTCTAATATTTTTAATCTTCGATAGGTGACAACTTGAGGCACGTTCCAGTGCAACCAGTTGCAAAGTGCATAGTGTGATGCCATATAACCCAAGTGACACCTGATTCAGGTGAGCATGTTTAACCCTTAAAGCCTTGGTATCATTATTCAAATTCTCCTTACTGGTCTCCATACATTTCATTGAGTACTACTCGGGAGAACTTGTTAAGGCATCAAGACAATTCATCTTTAGTGATCATTTCCCCAATTCTCATGACCTTTATGTGTTATAATGCACTGATATGATGAGGAGAAATTTGATGCTGATCATTATTGGGGATTAAAGGGTTAAGATATTTTTACAGCCTCTAAAAAGATAACACACTGCATTTTTGATTATGTGCATAATCTCTTTTTACAGGGAATAAAAACAAGCCTTGGAAACAAAGAAAATAAAATATTTCATATCCCTGGAAGTCTGATATTTTGTAAGCGGCCACCTGACATAAGCAACCACTTAAGCTTGACATTTGGGTGGTAAATTACATCACCATAAAATTATTGATAAGGAAAAACCCCATTTGCATTTACTTTCAACACACATTTACAGACGCAACTACAATACTAGTTTCGTCAATGGACCTCGTCAGTCGGTCAGAATATGGCTACCAACTGACGAGGTCTATTGACGAAACTAGTCTTGTAGTCGCGTATGTAAATGTGTGTTTAAAGTAAATGTGAATGAAGTTTTTCCTTATCAATATGATGTTGAGTAATACTTTCTTAGTATCAGCGAACAAAATTTCACAAAGATTGCATATCACATGTACATTATGCAGTAACATCCTGTTCAAGCCATCTCATCCCCAGGCACTGGTATAGCGCGAAAACAAGGAGCACAGGACTACCATAGAATACCTGAAGACATGGCAGCTGTTCAACCCTGAATTTTACCATTATGTTCTTTTCAACTGCTAATAAGTTGCTCACATTACCGCAATAATGTTCACTCATAAAAAAAGTTCCTCTGTCAGTGCCAGCCCCCCCACCCGGGCCGACCCCAGGCATTAGGATTTTTTTGAAAACAAACCGGCAAATGCCCCACAGCGGGGACAAACAAGCTGTTCAAATGCCCCCCCCCCCCCGTACAGGTAAAAAATAAGTTGATTTCTTAGTTCTTGGGCAAACCTTCATTCTAATCAAAGCTAAATCAGGCCAAACTAAGTCTCAAATAAGGTTTAGTTTCTGTATTTCTTCAATGATCAGTTGTACTGTGGATCAACCATCAACCATCTCATTTTGTCCTTCTTAGACAAAATTAATGACAAATTTATTGTCCTTGCCCGATGAACTTATCACTGAAAGGAAGTGACATTGCTGTGACATGAAAATCACCCAACCGTCAAATGCCCCGGGGAAGACTAGTTGCCCGGCCCCCGGGATGGACAATGAGGAAAATGCCCCACCAATGCCCGGGGGGGATGGGAACGGCTGACTGATGCATTAAGTAGGCAGGGCTGGTGACAAGTGGTCCACAAGTGGCCCTATGGCCAGTGCTTAACATGAGTCGTGTACATGAAGCACCTGTATAACTAGAGGGTTTGCTTCTCCTCTTTGGAGAATGATACGTTACTCCATAAACAGGATTAGGTAGTTATAATAACTTTAATAATGACTTTGTTTACGTGTCAAAATTGATCTAGCTCCCTGTAAAGACAGGGAGCTAATTGGAGACACACTCAAGGAATTCTATAACCACGTTTTTATGGAACTCCCTTAACTGCGGGGGTATGTTAAGGTGGTGTACTTCCTACTATATTCTACTATTATCCCACGTTCTCGCCTTGAAAACATGACACAGCGAAGAAGAATAAAAGAATACTAACTTGTTTGCAAATAAACGTTATTGACTCGTACGACAGAATCAAGCTTATAGATTTGCCATGACCAAAATAAGCAAGCTTACTTACCTCAGACAAAAAAAGAACCAGTAACAGAGTGTTAGGAAACTCTTGCTCTTGAAGCACAAGCTAAAACCTTGCCTTTTTTACTACGAGATTTGCAATCTCTCGCTCGCTGCAGAAAAAAATTTGGAACACCTCCTGCTGCTAAACTGAGCCTGCGATTGCGAAAGAAACTGGACGGTTCGCGAGGAATTGAATTTCAACTCGCAAGCATCATAAATATGGTAAATTAAGGCTGTCTCGTTATCTTAAGGGGAAATCAAGGGAAAGGGTGTTCTGAGGACAAGAAATGTGACGACTAGTTAAAATTCACCGAGATCCATTCAGCCAAATGAGCGTTGTCAAACTTGAAACTTTGGTCACCCACACAGGTAGCGCAAACTCAATGAGCTCTGTTGACCTTTGTATGACCAGCGTTCCGTCACGTAATTTGAGCGTTGCGATATGCGTAAAGGTTGAAAAACTGGCCTTACGTGCGTAAATAAAATTAGAGACAATGTATGAACGGCTTACTTAAACGTAAAAAGTTGAAAGTTTTCAACCTTTTACGCTTACGTAAGCTGTTCATACATCGTCTCTAATTTTATTTACGCACGTAAAGCCACAGGTAGCCCAAGCTCACTCTGAGAGGAGCGCATAACAACATGTTCCTTTTTGCATACATCACGAGTCGGCAAAATATAAGAGTTCAGGCGCGGATCTAGACCGGTTTCCACCGTTTTACGGAAATCGGTCAGTCTTTTTTAAAAAAAGTATATAGGTTTAGAGTTACTCCGAAATCATTGCAATATGGAAATTTATATTGACGAAATTATCATCATCCGAGGAAAATGGGTGACTCAAAATACCTCAGGACATGGCACTTCAGGGAGCCAAAATCGAAAAAATGCTTTTGGAGGAACATACCCTCGGATCCCCTCTCCCACCCTTAACAGCTTACGCCTTTGACGCTCGTGTTATCGGAGAACGGTCGCTATTTTTCCTGAATCCACGCCTGAACAAAACAGCCAACAACGCAAGGTAGGTATATGATCAAAATAATAATTCGTACCAGCCATTCCGTGTAACTATAAATAGACTCTTCACCAAAATTAGCTGTATTCATCTAGACAGAAGTTTCGTCTCAGAAAAAAAACAATAATTCAAGTTCATACATTTTTTACTAGACATTCAGTTTCTTTTCATTTCATTCTTTAATATTTAGTTTGTTCCCGCCTTGACTAAAAACAGAAGCCAGAAAGGTTAATAATTTCGTCTGTTTTATGCGTCTCGCATTTATCTAGACGTATTGTAGTTCCCGGACGAATAAAACATCTGTTTTGTACGGTGGTTTCTAGACACATAAAGTTGTTGAGGTAGTAAAGTCGTCTTTTTTCCTGTATTTTTAACTCCCAAGAGAGTTCAGCATTTTAATGCTGAAAATTTCGCTTTGTGATATCAATACAGGAGCGGAAGGATGTTACTAAAACCAGGAACCGGGAACCGGGAACCGGGAACGACCGGGAGCGGGGAACGGGGAACAGAAGTCTGGGAACGAGCGGTCAGCAGTGTTCCACATAAAAATTCAAAATGGCGGACGAGAAAACTCTCCGGGCGAGAAAAGAACTACAGAGATAGCAAAATATACGGTAAATCTCACCTAATACGCTTCAAAAAAAGCTTGGAATCGTAACTTGGGGTTTATTTGTCTAAAATACCTTGTGGCAGAAGCAGCTTATTACCGTTTGTAGAGTGCAACTGGCCAGTTTTATACTGCGACGAGTCGGGACAAATTTAGATCAACGTAACGCAACACAACACAAGCAGAAGTCACACCAAAAACTGTAACTGTAACCGAGCGTAGGCTGTTTTACCTGCTGACATTTACGGTTTGCTTCTACAAAGGATAAAAAGGTAACAAAAAATAGCGAATCTCGTTGGCAACGTGATAAATTAACAATACGTTTATTCAAGATTATTAAATGGATGTGTCTGTGCAGACACATGCCTCATTTATTTTTCCATTGCATTGATCAAGAAGCAACAACAACAACAACAGCAACAACAAGATAAATTCATTATTAAAACTGATGGATTTTAAGGTTAACTGACTTTTAGTCTAACATAAGGGAAAAAAAGAAGTTTTAGCTCGGTTATATTTTCGTTGACTTGGACCATTGACTAGTGTGATCAATTAGAACACGCGGACATTCATAAACTAACTGCAAACGTACAATATCAAAATAATATGAAAGGTAAATACGAGGCAAATCTTTTTATTTCAAGAGATAGACCAGCACGCGAATTCCAAAAGTTTCAAGAATGTTTTTCCTTGCAAAATTGGTATCAACTTAAGTTAGGCAGATTATATCTAATCAATGTTTTGTTGAACAGAAACCTTGAAGAACTAGATTATGAGTTTTAAATGCAGTGCAATTTTATCCTTAGTCCAAATTGTGTCTTCCTTTGTGTCATGTTCATCTCAATTTACCAGAAGGAGAATAAAACGTGCACTAACCAATGTCAGCTAAACAATGACAAGTAAAGAATGTCAACTAGAGATATAACTGCAGTTATACAGAACATGGACCACAGTTCATGGACCGCAGAAGGACTTTGTTGCTACTACACGTCCCTGTGACTAGTCCCTGCAACATCACCCCTCCTGTGGGGCTACCTGAAAAATCAACAAAACTTTAGTGGCCAACACAGGCGGTAAGAGGTCAAATTTGAAGAAACAGGTTGAACCAGGTGAAAGTCGCAGAAACCCAACATACACAGATGACCTGGAAACCATTGGACTAATGAGGAACTAATGGGGAGCTTTCAATCACCTTTAATCTCATTTCTCAGTTTCCTCAAAACGGATATATTTTAAGATTTATAAAGGCGTCTCCATCACCCTTTTACTCTAATAGCTGATTAAACCTGTTCGGTAAAATTCAGCTTAAAAATAAGTCGTGTTCACAGGAGTGGTCCATGAACCGGGTCATGTTTTTATATCTCTAAACTAACTGCTCCATTACAATATTCTCATGGCATAGTGCCACCCGTACCATTTAACAAAAATCTCAACATGCATTTTATATGGACGTTAGTATTGTAAACCTCCCCAAATTTTCCCTTGTTTTCTTGCACATCCAAATAATTTCTTCGATGGAAAGTATTAAGTGGCAAGCTAGACATAAACTAGCTCACAAGCAATTTTCTTATTCTTTTAGGAATCTACAGCATACCACAGCACCTTAGACTTGTAGCTAAACCTTTGAATTCGGAGAGTTAAAAAAGATGAAAACAGATGCTGAAAACATGTGCTCACTGGTTGCAAAACTGAAGGGAATTTTCTTTTGCCTTTTAATCCTTTAAGCCCCAGTAGTTATCAGGATCAAATTTCTCCTCATTGTATCAGTGTATTATAACAAATACAGGTCATAAGAATTTGGCAAATGATCAACAGACATGAATTGTCTTGATGTTTAAACAGATTCTCCCAATAAGTAATCAATAAAATCTATGGAGACCAGTAAGGAGAATTTGTATAGTGATGTTGAGGCTTACAGGGTTAATTCTCTGATTTAAAAGCTAATGGTAAAAAGACCTGACCGAAAGCTAAACGTTCAGGCCTGGAAACTACAGTAGTTCAATCTAACACTGGTTGTGTGAGCCAATGTTTCATAATAAATCAACAAAAAGAAAGTTAACATAATGGAACATATAATTATGGACAAAATTGAACTAAGAGTAAAGAGGGAAAATCTGGGGGCATTTAAAGTGGGCATATACCCCAGTTAAGGGTATAGCATTTTGGAATTGACAAATACTTCTGTCCCATGACTAAAAGTGTGAAACACATACGATAAAACCTTAAGATAATTAAACCTCTTACAATTAAGCATTGTGTAAAAAACCTACCACAAAGTTAAGAGAAACATCTATTGATATTATATGTGGATAATGATAATGAACAGGAGAAAAACGTGCCTGAGAAGATTTGCAAATAAAGCAGGTGTTTTGCTGTGGAGTGCTACTCTGAATAATGCAAAGCAGTAGCATATTTTAGCGTGACTACCAAAATTTGTTTTGTGAGAAACGACTTACTTCTTTGTTATTTCCGAAGTAAAAATCTATAATTGCCTAAAATTTTAGAACACATCAATGATTCGTCTTCCTGATGTATGAAAAGAGATTTGGCTACCTGTACAGGGCAGCACCAGACAATCTCTTCTGATGGGATCAATGTGTTTGTGATTTCTGTCATGCCAATGATGTACCTAAAATCCTATAGATTTTATCCTTTACTTTAACTCAAACAAACATCTCAAATTGGGTGTGTTTTCTTGTTAAGGTTTTAAATATTTTGCAATTAAGGGTTCTTTTTCCAGTACAGGAAATATGTAGACGTTTTACTTCATTTTTGTCCCCTGTTTCAATTTCAATTTTCTTTGTTTTTTCGTTCGTATGCAAATAACTGTCAATATGCATAACACAAATGGAAGAGAAAATAAAAAAAAGACGGATTATTTTCTTTGTTCATCATTTCAGACTACATGTTCGAGACTAGAGATGTTCACTCCATCTGCTAGTAAAGGCAGCCCTAAACATTCAATCCAAACCTGTGCAGCAGTACTGATTTCACATGTTGTGGGAGGTCTGGTGCAATGATGACTTGTTGAGACGAAAAATGGGGAAAGTTCCTGATCACACATTGAGGGAACAGGTGGTAGTAACGATTTGACTGTCTTCCTAGGCGCCATTTGTTTGTTTGTTTGTCCCAGTACCAATCAGCCTCCGGTCGAACAAGTACGAACTGGTCATCTGGGGGCTGTGCTGGTAGGAAATGGTGTTTACAGCCGTAACATTTCTTTACATTCCCCCAAATGGTTCCAACATTGTACCGGACATTAGGTTGTGGCATGGCTGGCTTGGTTTTCCTTGCACTTGTCGTTGAAGGGTTGGCTGTTACTGGCATGTTTAGAGGTGATGGAGGTGAAACAGCTGAGGTCATAGGCCTGGTAAAGGTTGCCGGTTGTAATCGAGGAGTAACACTGACAGGATTATTGAGGTCCCCAAATGTGTTGAAGCCACCCACTGGAGTCACAGGCCCTGCTGGGGTAAGAGTTGCCGGTTGTGATGAAGGGGTATTAACACTTGTAGGATTACCGAAGTCCTGCAGTACGTTGAAGCCACACACTGGTGTCACGAGACCAGTTGAGGTGAAGGTTGCAGGTTCATCATTTAGAAGCTCTGCCAAGAATGAAAAAGGCCTATCAGAAGCATTACTTGCAGGTGTATCACCATATACAAAGACATTTGGAGTACCAGCAGCACCTTGGTTGTCAAAACTGGAACGAGTAGAAGTTGATGTCGGCACAGACTGCATGAGATGCTGTGTTGCTGGTGCTTGGGATTGCTCGCGAGCACTCAATCCAAACACATTTTGACAGCTGACAACAGTATCTGTCCTTGGCATTGGTCCCTTGAAGCGCTTACGGGGATTGCTTTTCTTCCTTCCAACATTGGGGTCCTGCTTCCCTGCCATGTTAATGGATGTGATATTCAGACTTGTCTTTCGTTTGTAGAAGTCCAGATATTCTGTCAGAAGTGCTTGCTTCTCAGAGACTGCCACGGCATGTGAACAAATGCCAAGGGATGTAAAGCCTGGACAAGAACACTTCACCACACCACTGATGCCACTACCACATTTAACTGTGTGAAAGTTGTCGGTGCTACTTTCACTGACGACTAGGAATGTACAACCTTCAACTGGTTGCTTGTTTGGTAAGAAGGGAGCACACTGGACTGCACCTGGGGAGGTGACGATGTTCGCAGCTTTCTGCCATATGTGGCTCAAGACTACATCATCGAGAGGACTTTCCAGGATTTCCCATGAGGCTGATAAGGCTCCTGTAGGCGCCACAGTTTGGACAGCACTTGTCTCCCCCTGCAAAACGTCTGCCATGGTCATTCCTCTTAACTTCTTCACATATGATTCTCTCTGCTTCACGGTCATCTTGAACCACTGGTCTGTGGTAAGTGCAAGGTGAGGGTACTTCATTTTGTACTCTCCTCTTCCCGTTATGGCCTTAACGAACTCGTCATCGTAATCTGCCCTAAGCTGTTTCATGTCCTGGACGAATTTAGGTAAAGACACCTCCTGGTACTTCTCTTTGTGTTTGATAACGTGGTTATTGCTCTCTGAGTTGTGGGTGTAGAATTTCTTGGGAGGGTAGCCTAGGCCACCAGATGTTCGTACGTTGGCAAGCATCGTTTCCTTGACTATGGACGTATTTTTGTCAAACCAGCGGACAAAAGGAGGACACTTCTTCTCCCATTCCCCCCGTACAGATTCGTAGAGGGTGTCAAACATTTGTGGTGAGTCAGCATCGACCATTCCTTCATGGTATACTCCATCCCCAGTGTTGTAGCCAAATATCTGGTCTATGATTTCATTCCTTTCTGACACTTCAAGGGCTTTAAGATGCTCTTTGACATTGTTTCTAAAGTGGCTCATACATCTCAGCTTCACAGCAGATGGAAATCCCTCTGTGAAAGCCTGCTCAAGGGCTTTCTCTCCATCAGTCCCAAACGTCCTCAGTTCTTCTTTCAGGCGTGGACAGTTTTTCTGGATACAGTAAACAAAATCGGTGTAAACGTCTTTCGTCAGATTTTGACTGATCAGCATCGGCCCAATACATATTGGGTGCTCTCCAGTTCGTTTTGACACCAAAAGAAGGTCTTGGTAAGTAACTGGTGTGACACTGTATTTTCCGATGTTGAAGGTGGGATCAATGGTTAGTACACTCGATACCAATTCAGAAGTGCAGTAAACATACAAGTTCTGCAATTGTGTAGATGTTGATAGAACTAAAAATAAAGGGTTGGGGAATGTTTGAATGCTTCTGATAAAGCTGTGTTTGGAATCACCCCATCTCTCCTCGTTTGCCATTGTTAACAGACTCGCTAGGACGTCGTTGGATTGTGATTGCTGCAGACAAGTTTTCGTGCTTTGCTTCATATTGTACGCCTGCTTTCTGTTTCTTGGAGTTTGGGCTGCGCTGCATGCATGCATTGTTCCCCCCAAGTCTCTTGTCGGTTTTTGGAAAGCCTCTTTCGGTGTGTTTTGCTCGAGGTTGGATCTTAAGACATTCTTCGTAGTTTCTTTTGTTCTTTGGTAAGGTTCCTTGTTTTTTCGTGAATTTCCATGTGGCTTCAGAGGGAAGGTGTGCTCTTCCCCTTCAAAGTTGTACTGAACTAGTGCAATATTGCCAAGGATCTCTCCAGACGGTGTTCGACAATAGCTAATTGTTCTTTTCAGATCTGGGGAAGAGGCACACCTTCGATATTTTCGTGTTAAAAAATAATGGGTTTCTCCATCGACTTTATTTCTAGCAATTTTGTGACAGCTTTTCAACAGCCCATCCTCAAACCGCAAATTAAATGTCTCAGTTGGAGTTCCAAGGTGCTCATATGAACCGTTGTCATCAGATTCCAAGTCTTCTAGCGCCACTACCTTCAAATCAACAAGAAAGGAAGCGTTGATCTGAACTCTAGAAGGCTGCTGCTTGCACAATACACTGTGCTGGTGGTCTTTTGCCAAGATCTTCAACACTTTTTCTGCTGGAAAGCTGCCTGTGTTTCCTCTGATAAAAATTGGTGCAGCGCCACAAAACTCTACTTCGTCAGGATCGCTGAAAATAATCAAGGTTTCTGTTTACATACGCTGCTAAACTCAAAGAAAAGTAGCCAGCGTCGCCAGTTCTGTGGCTTGTTCCAAGCCAGGGAATGGCAGTACGAGACTAGACCAAGGTTTGAAAACAAGGCACCTTGAAAACATCACTCACTTTGGTCACTTTTTGCCCAGTTTGGTAGCTTAACGTTCGAGTTAAACATTTCTTCAAAAGAAATTTGAGAGCTGGCTACGCAGGTTACAGCAGACAAGAAGTATCATTTCAGAAATGATACATACCTAGGTGGATCATCTTTCAGCAATTTCTTTTCTTCCCTTTCCCACTGATCATCTAAGGCTCTTGCAACAGCACTAAAAAAAAAATAATTAGACCTTTACACGTAGTTTACCCGAACAAGTACCATTTACTGAAAGCCATCACTCTCCTGAGATCGTTTCTTTGTCGCCCCATGCTCATGGCATGTTAAACATTTAATCTATTCTAAATTTGCCTTACATGTAATGCTTAACTTCATTCAGTCTTTTCCAAATTTAGGGGAGCGCAATTTTGTGTATCTGAAAACTACAAAGGAGCAGTTGTGAGAACTACCAAGAAGGAAAGTGTGCTTCTATCTACCCTAACCTACATAGCAGGCATAAATGGGGGACTGGGGGCCACTTTTCCACCCACGTTCTCACTCCCCTTTCCCTTCCCCGTTTACACCTGCTATGCAGGCTAACCTAATGAGCATGTTTAAATTAGTGCTTTACATTTCATTAGAGTTCATAGATCAACTCGCCTGCAATGGCTTCTTTTTTCATTCTTGTTTTCCTTAGTCGGTGTATTTTCTAATGAAGAGGAACTCAAAATATGTATCACCTCATCTACATCCTAAAAAAGGAAATATTACAACTTATGAGCGACTTTCAGTAAACATCGAGCATTCGGCGGCAGAAGTTGAAAAATCGATTTCTTTCATATTTTGCACATAAATGGATATTGGTAAAACTAGAAACCTGATGTGGTTCGTTTTCCCCAGAAACGCTTTATTTTCGAAAAACGAGGAAATCGATTCTCGGGTTCGGGAGGTCAAAATCACAGGAAATTAATCTTGAAAATCAGTACTATAAACTTGCATCGCGCTGGTAAACTAAAGCGCGGAGAAAAAGATAGACACTTCTTATTAACAGAACAAGTCTTTTTGATTAACTAGACAGTTACAAAACAGCAGTAGCGAAATTTAATAACCACAAACAATTCCAAACTAAAAGGTAGGTTCTGATGTTCACGTAGAAACTGATTTGGAACCTAATTTCTGTGAAATAATTTATCATGTGCCATAACCCCTAATGGTCTCAATCCTCGTTCAATAGACAGTAGAAACATTGAACGAAACTATACCTTGAAACTGGCTTGGGATATCCATGCTGCTGCCTTTGAGAAAATTTCGAACACAGCGAATATTAGTAAATGGGGCTTGATGAAGTCCAACTTAGCCGTATCCCGAAATACACCAAAATTTCCGTGTTAAGCTACACAATCTCTCTTTTCTTCGTTGTTGCTTGATGCTTGATGATGGCTTCAAACTGAAATGTTCGGTTGATCTCAAAAAAGGTAGAGGCAAACGAAAAAATTGAACGATACTGGTGTTATCGTTGTGAGCTCTCTGTGCAAACGACGACAGAACGTGACATCTAAACTGCTACACCTGCGACATCATATATCCATATTTGCTTAAACAATGCAGTCACGGTATTTGGTAACGCAATACAAACAAATGTACAACGAAAATTTGCACCCGAAGGAACAGAAGTTTGGAAACTTGAGAATCGCCCATTTCGGGCTTTTTCTTCCTGTTTTTGGAACGCAAAAGAATGTTAACGCTGGAGATTAACAAGGATGAAGTAGAGCGAGCCCGTTTGGTTAAAGAAGCAAAACTTCCCGTGTTTTTGCGTACGGCAATATTCAACTTCACTAAGCCCCATTTGTTAAAACTTTGCTGAGTTCGAAGTGGTCCCCAACAAAATAGAATGGATAACCCAAGCCAGTTTCAAGGTATGGTTTATTTCAATGTTTGCGCTGTCTCTTAAATGAGGATTGAGACCATTTAGAGTTATGGCACATGTTAAATTATTTCACAGAAGTTAGGTTCCAAATCAGTTTCTACGTGATCATCGAAACCTGTCTTTTAGTTTGGAATTGTTTGTGTTCAGTAAATTTCGCTACTGCTGTTTCACAACTGTCTAGTTTATGAAAAAGACTTGTTCTGTCGATAGAAAGTGCCTAACTTTTTCTTTGCGCTTTAGTTTACCAGCGCGATCCAAGTTTATAGTACTGATTTTCAAGATTAATTTCCTGTGATTTTCACCTCCAGAACCCGAGAATTGATTTCCTCATTTTTTTCGAAAATAAAGCGCTTCTGGCGAAAACGAACCACATCAGGTTTCTAGCTTTCCCAAACCTAATTATATGCGAAATACGAAAGAAATCGTTTTTTCAACTACTGCCGCGATATTAAGATTTTGCTTGATTTTTACTGAAAGTCGCTCTTATGATACTAGAATAAAAGTTACCAACAAACAGATTTAGAAAAAATTTGAGCATGTAACTTTTCGTCTTACCTGGGCATTATTCAACCATGCCACTGGTTCTAGATCAGAGTCAGAATCTGAACTGTTTTTTTAAAAAAGAGGGAATGTTATGTTAGATTAAAACTTAAACTTGCATCATTCATTAAATGAGATATGTAGACACTAGTTGTTTCACTCAGATTCTTTTAATTTAGAAAATCTTTAGACAGACTACCATTCTGTACTCTCACTAAAATGGGATGGATCTAGAAGAATGTTTACGGTTTGATTAAACCCCCTGCAATATAGAAAACACAGAGAAAATGTGGATATGAGCTTCTTTCATGTGTCTGGGGCCACACTACTAGGTGGTCCAAGGGCTAGATTACTGATTTCAAATATTGGTCCTTAATAGGCAGACATTTATCAACCATGAGGGTGGGAGGGCTTACAAGTAACAAAGGAAAGCTTAATTGTAGGTCCATCCTCCTTTCACACTCCCAAGACAAGATAGTTGTTGCTTGGGTAAGGTAATTTGCCCTGTTACCCAAGCCCCAACCCTTCCCACTGATATTTGTTGAGTGGGAATATGGCAAAGTTCCTCTTGTTCCCACTACAACAGCATAGCCAGAAGAAAGGGGCCAAATGGGATGACACACCTTTAGAAATTGCCATCTTAGCTTTAAACTGTCTTTAAACTATTCAACAACCTACTTTAAAGTGGCAAGATATGTTTCAAATTACTCTGTTTCTCCCCCAACGCAAAATTATGCAACCCAGACAAGGACACTTCCACTTGAGAAGAAAACAATCCTCCCCCTCCCTGAGTGTTCTTTCTCTTCTGCACTAACCCAAGATGGCCGATCTGAAAACACACCCGGCTGTCTGTGTCCACATAAGTGTTTTTCAGAGAAAAAGGGTCGAGTTTGTAAAACCATGCCTGGTAAAAGAAACTTAAACTTTTGACGCGTTTTCTTTTCACTTTTCTGGGGTAACAGGTGCACTAGTTAGCACGAAACGTGATAAAATGCTCTTTCGGCCAGGGAATTTAACGCGTTCACCTGTTGCTGTCTGGGGGAGGCATTTGACAATTCAGCTGGAAATCGCTACGTTTACTGCGATAGTACTGATAGCAACGTCAAAAGAACGCTTAGTTCAGCTTTGATAAGCTCAATGATATTTGTAATCTCTACAGTATATCTTTTTTTTGTTCAAAGACCTGTAGATGTAACATTTTAGCTTTAGTGTTCAGATTATTAATTTCGCTTTGTGGTACAAAAACAGCCTTGTTCTATCTTAGATACGCACCTTACAGAAGATCGGATCTGTATCACACCTGCAATTTTTGTCAGAATATCAGAAACTGAATCTTCCAGGTAAAAATTCAACTTGTTCATCAATGAAAACATAGCTTACCTTCCATATTTTTCTGCCGCTTCGACTCGTGGACCTTTCCTTAATGGAGAATACTGCTGACCGCTCGTTCCCAGACTTCTGTTCCCCGCTCCCCGCTCCCGGTCGTTCCCGGTTCCCGGTTCCCCGTTCCTGGTTTTAGTAACATCCAGGAGCGGAATCAACTTCTGTACCACCAACTTTCAGATCTAACGCGGAAAACTCACCGGCGTATCAGGAGTTTGTTCACTAACAGTTGCGTGAAACATAACGGCCGACACTAACCGAGAACTGCAAATAATGAAAACAATTCGGTAAATTGTGATCGTCCGGGTGAGTGTAGTCCTGAGAAGGACTGTTTGAGGTCACATTGACTGACGTTTCGACAACCTGAGCGGAAGTCATCATCAGAGTCAAGTGAACTGTAAATCGTCAGTAGATGTTATAAGTCTCTGGTCATTGTCCTGATTGGTCGACGATCTCGTGATGTTATTGGTCGTCTGTCAGTTAAGCCGTGATGTTATTGGCTGTGAAGACTGTAAATGTGATTGGTGCGTTTCGATCCGTCTTTTGTTAGTCAAATGTCCGTTGGTCTATTGTTAGTCAAATAAGTCGGTTTGTCTATTGTTTGACTGTCTTGTTATTGTCGGCAATCAGTCGTTTGTAAGGTGCAGGTAGCTGTTGGCAACGGTTCATTGGTGTTTGTTCTAAGTTAGTAAACCAGCTTTCCAGAGTAATTCGTTGATAGTAGTCCGTACTGTAGGTAACGCATTCAGCAGAGTCCCCGTCGATTCTGTGGTTTGTTTTTAAATGGTGCTCAGCAATGTGATTGTTGATATCACCATTTCTAGTCGCTCGTTTGTGTTCAGTCAGTCGGACGTTCAGATTTCGGCTTTACCTCGGTGTAAGAACCTGTGAAACTCACGGATGACGTAAAACAAAGGAAACAAAAACATTTTAAACAATACCGTACAGCAAAACAAAAGCTAACAAACAAAGAAAATCTTGTCAGGCTCTTACACCGAGGTAAACCCAGATTTCTACCGGTCTCTCACCAATGTAAGTGGCCTGGCAGTCGCAGCATTTGATTTTGTAAACTGCTCCCCGTCTGTCGCTCGGTTCGTCTTTATCTTTAACGTTCGTCAGTAGCTGTCGTAAAGTAGTGATAGGTTTGTGAGCAACGGGGATGTTGTAGGGTTGTAGGATTCGTGCGATAGTTTCAGAAGTCACTTTGATGTAAGGTATGGTTGCAGTAGTGACAGGTGTCGCGTTAGTGTTCGTAGCGTTTGGTTCGGAGTTTCTGTAAGTGTTGTGTCTAATAAAGTCCCGGTTATAATTGTTCTTGTTGAAAACGTTGTCTAAGTACTTGTTTTCGTCCGTTAAGCTGTCAGGTGAGTCACAAACTAGTTGCGCGCGTCTTGTCAGGGTCCGTCAGTACTGTCTTGATTGCGTCAATAAAGTTCTCAGTCGACTGTAGTTTGTGTCGTGATTCGTCGGTCAAAGGTTTCAGTACGGTAGTCAAGTATTTGGACAGTTGGTAAGTCGGGGACCCACAGAATGAGACTATGGGTCGCATGGGCATGTTAGGTTTGTGCAGTTTCGGTAGTCCGTAAAGTTTCGGTGGTTGTGGTACACGGCACCTCAGTCTGTTGTAGCTTTGAATGTCAATAGCGTCAGTTTTCTTGAGGTCAAGTAGTTTGCTGTTAAGTTTGCGTTAAAGTGCTGGCGCCGGGTCTCGTTTAAGTACTTGGTAGGTCTGTTTGTCGTTAACACGTGCGTCCATTTTGTCGTAATAGTCTGTCTTGTCCATAACAACAGTCACTCGTCCTTTGTCAGCGGGGAGTATGACAATGTTTTCGTCGGTTTTCAGTCGTTTTAGTGCTTGTCGTTCGTCTTTGGTCAAGTTACTTTCAGGTAGAGAGGCTGATTGTATAGTAGAAGCTATTCTACTTCTGATGTTATCCTTGGCTGATTCTGAAAGCTCCCTCTGACGGGACAGAACCGCCTCAACACTGGATACAATGGCCTCGGACTACTATCAACGAATTACTCTGGAAAGCTGGTTTACTAACTTAGAACAAACACCACTGAACCGTTGCCAACAGCTACCTGCACCTTACAAACGACTGATTGCCGACAATAACAAGACAGACAAACAATAGACAAACCAACTTATTTGACTAACAATAGACCAACGGACATTTGACTAACAAAAGACGGATCGAAACGCACCAATCACGTTTACAGTCTTCACAGCCAATAACATCACGGCTTAACTGACAGACAACCAATAACATCACGAGATCGTCGACCAATCAGGACAACGACCAGAGACTTACAACATCTACTGACGATTCACAGTTCACTTGACTCTGATGATGACTTCCGCTCAGGTTGTCGAAACGTCAGTCAATGTGACCTCAAACAGTCCTTCTCAGGACTACACTCACCCGGACGATCACAATTTACCGAATTATGATATGACTCCTGGGTTCAAACCATTTACAGTTGAAGAAAACAAGGAAAGAAAACGATGTTAAAGAATACCTACGAATTACAAATTTTCAAAAACAATTCCCTGTTTGCTGTGCACACAATATTTGCTGTAGGCGCAAATTTGTTTCCGAGTTCTAAGCAAAAAATGCTTCTGATCCGCTTTGATTTAAGGTATACTGTTATTATAACCGATAAATCTGCTACTGAAGGCACCACAAATTTTAAAATTATGGTGAAAATACACCACATTCGATCTATCGAAATTCACATTTGTTTCACAAGTAACGAAGGCTACAATCTCCGTTGCGTTTAAAAATATTATTATTATTATTATTATTATTATTATTTTACCTTCAACAACACTGTAAAATTTGTATTTGGTGTATCATACATGCAGTATGATGAGAATAAGATTTCTTATAAGTGTTTTCCTCAGAATGGAGCTACAATTACGATACGTTGAATATGCTGTCACCATGGAGGTTTTTTATTTCGGTAGAACAATTTAACTCAGACGTTGTACATTTATGTCTGTGCGAACATAATATGTTCAAATTGTAAAAATTAGTTCGACATTTGTAAATTATACCTTATTATGACAAAATAATCCGCATGAAACATTTGCCCGCCCCCAACATAAAAAAAAAACATAAGCAACTCGCCACAGGTGCAAAATCTCACAGAAACTCAATTTATGTACATAAAGATTTTGCAGTGAAATAAGCGGTGTTATATTTTTTACGATTCAAATTCCTAGGCTATTCTTACAGTTAAGGGATTTTGAAAATTGTGTCTAAAAAGCAAGACTAATTTGCCGCTTTCGTAGCCTAAAAATAGGTCAAAAATTATTTGTTAGTGTCTTCAGATGAAAGTAAAATTTTGTTTGGTATTTTTGACAAGTGTATTGCTTTAAAGAAACTGACATTGAATGCGAGAGTAGAAAAAGCTGTGAATTTAATATTAATATATGTGTTTGGTTATTTATTTTACTTATTTTATGAGAGATGCTTTAATATATTTTAAGAATTGTTGTTATATATTTTTATACAGTATTTAATGACAGAAAGAAAATGTGAGTGAATATTAAGGTGTGAAACTAAACCAGTGTGCAGGAAATAACACGGTTATTTTCTAGACCAAAAAAAAAACATCAAAATGTTTGGGATGAAATGTATTTAAAAGAACTAGATTTTCTGGGATTGTAATAATTAAACTTACTTGTTAACCTTTCAAGTTGCACGTGTGATCAACTGCTAATTTCTTCCAATAATAACAATTCACGATTATGCCAACAGGTATGGAGAATTTAACAAATGACGATAAGAAATGCTTAAAGATCAGTAAAGAGAGTTTGTATGTCGATCATGGAGCCTGAAAAGTTAACAAACAAACCAAAACTGAAGTTATTTAAAAACTGGTATTTATTTAATAATAAGATTTTTCATTTCCTTACGTGCTTTTCAAAGCAACAATCGACCTTCTAGCTGTAACAATTTTTTAGATCCAACAATACAGTGAGGACTTTTTGTAAGCAGATTAAATGTCCTGTCCGGGACGGGACGGGACGAGATTAAACCGTTAATAACCGCGTTCTCTTGCCTGGTTTATTTCTTTAATTAAAAAGGCACATCTACTTGCATAGTTCCTAGGCCTCAACCCGTTTCGGGTCACCTGGTACAAGCGAAAAAGTGAGGCCGTTCGCCCAGGATACGTCACCGAAACGAGTAGTGACGTCATACGATACCGCGAACTCCTGGAAAAAAAGCCGTACAGGATCTAGGCAATACATCTACTAGGTTGTTTTATTTGGGAGAGTTGAAAGGAATTTTAATCTTTGTCTAGAACCAAAAGAATCCAAGATGGTCGCCATGGCAGAAATCGACATCAAAAAACATTTGATAGGCTATCAATATATATCAACATATATCACTTAGCTTTTACAGCCCCTTATGAAGGTGAGTTTTGTCTCACCGAAATATTTGGCAATAAAATTACCCTACTTAGCTGTCCGATCCTTGCACTTAGTTTTTTGTTTTATTCAACATTGCTGATCCTGATCTACACCAAGATCCGGCTTCACCTCGCTACTGTTTGTCCAAGTGGTCCTTGCATCCAGTTACCTGATTTAGTTTATCAACATATCTTGGGTTGCTGGTCCAATTTGCTCGGTTTGAAAAATTTTGATTTTGAGTCGAACCATGCAAGATGGACCCGTGGCAAATATCGACACCGATAATAAAATACTCTTCAAACACCTTGAAAGCCGTTGAAATGATCTTAAACTTTTATACACAACATGTCTTGGTTTGCTCCTCCAACTGGGTAAATTTGAGGGAATTTTGACTCAAAATGACGACCTTACGCTTCCATAAATCCAAGATTACCGTTGTGGCAAATATTGACAAACAAGACCCTTGAATGAAAGGCCATCAAATCCGTGACTGAAATCTCCAGAGGAGTAAAATTGTCACGATTTTCTCAAGAAGTATTAGGACTGTGCAATTTTTGCCCTTTCCCTGATCTAAAAAAATGGCAACCGGGGCGAGTGAAGTGAAACCCAAATTACGATGCCAAGTTCCCCCTCATGAACTGTTTTTTTCTTTATTTTTTTCTTTTTATGTACCTTGTACACGACAAGTGTCATCAACAACAACAACAACAACAACAAAACCTTTAATTAGACACGATGGGGTAAAAAGCTACATAGCTTGTGGGGTCGTGTGTAAATAAAACATTAATACTAGTAGATAAAAACATTAAACTATATTGAGGTAAAAAACGCTAAACTAATCGCTAAAAATAGATAAATTGCTAAAATTGTTACAACAATAAAAAGATAAAAAGCGTTAAGAACTCTTACAATAGAGATTGTTAAAATGGGTATTTTTAATTATGTTCGACTTCTTCATCATTTTCATAAAACTCCTGAGGGATATTGCTTCGTGACACTCTCGCGGTAAAAGGTCATCGAACTTAAATGAGCAGCCGCACACGAGGGTTTTGACATATATAAGGTAAGAAACAGTGCGTTGTTAACTGCCTGCTCCCATTTCAATGAAATAAATTACGTTTACACTAAATAATTTAACAGTTGCGCTGGGCGAAAAGAAACATTTGCGTTTTGATGTGCTGTCTGTGGAATATTAACTCCTAATTGTCAAACAGAAAATAACTGATCATTTTATTTTCGAGTGCATGGAATATTCTCTGTCCACTAAAACACACGGTACCAGAAGCGTCATCTTTCCGCAACCCATCATCGAGCCCCGCCCAGGGGAGGGGGGAAGGGGGGAGTCCATGTTCCCTTGTTCCCAACAAAATTTTCTTTGTGTTCCCCCGTTCCTTAAAAAAAAATTTCTTCGATTTTGGTGTTCCCTGTTCCCTAAAATATGCTTTTGTTTCCTTGTTCCAAGGTTTATTTTCCTTTTGTTCCCATGTTCCCAAAAAGTTAATGGCCATGTTCTCTTGTTTCCTGAAACCCCTGGAAGGGGCTCAACATCAACTGAAGTAACTACTAAATCTAAGCCAGTCCAGTGACTAATGAACACATTTAAACACACTTTATTGACAATACATTTTTTTGTTTTGGATTATCATGTATTTACATCAATATCAAAGAGAAGTCTGGATGAAACAAGAACAAAAGCTGCAACGTTGAAGCCTGTTCTCAGGCGCCATGATGCAAAATGACCTATTTTCATTACAGGCGTTTTATAAACATGTTGGATATGTGTGGTTTAACCAACCTTATACCTTTCATTATCGACAATATCAGTGGCCAGGACCTTAAGTTTCTTTTCTCCATGTCCTAGCCATGATATGCATGATGCATAACGTCAAACCACATAAAAAAGCATACTCATTTTGTAACGATAGCAATGCAGAAGAAGCACAATATGCATTTTATATATAGCATTCAAAAAATAATGAGCAAAACAGACGAAGACAGAAGTTTTGGTCTTCCTGTTACCGTCTACAGTTTGTATTCGAATTCCATCCAGCTTTGTTTTTAAGCATGCTTTTGAAGCAGTATTTACATGGCCGGCTTAAATTCAAATAAAATTACTTTTCACGTAGTTTATTTGCAATACCGAGTTTGTAAACTTATTATATACAATGATATGATAATGCTTTGGTATACCCCGAAACCAAAACAAAAAACATTCAAGCAAACAAATAAACAACAAGTACCACCACTAAAATAATAATGAAACCAAAATTGAAGTTGAAGAAAATTCCCCCATGCGTGCATAACCAGATAACATTTTAGTCCAAAACTTAAAACTATAATTAATACTTATAGTTTTGTTATAGTATTATTTCCCTAAAGATCCCGAAAAAATGATTTCAGATGAGTCACGTGATGCGCTGCTGTCTAATCGAAAAACTGGCGTTTCGAGTGTGGGGAACATTGCACTAAAGTTTTTTAATCAATCAAGCAATCAATCAATCAATCAATCAATCAATCAATCAATCAATCAATCAATCAATCAATCAATCAATCAATCAATCCATCAATCCGTCCATCAATCAATCAATCAATCAATCAATCAATCTGAATACATAAAAAACTATTCCGAATGCTGCCCCTGCACTTGTGTGACGTAGTTTTTAAATCTCAAAATGCATGTTCCAGAGAATGTATAGGTTCATTAGCGCTATTACTTACTAGCAGTTTTGCAGTTTTTGAAAACCAAAATCTTCCTCAATATTATACACAAAGCAAGCCGAAGTTTCACAGTTTCTTCAAAAGTAAGAACTCTATTCGTATTTAGCATGATGCTTTCTCTTCGCAAAGTCGTCTGCTAATGAGGCAAAACATAAAAAACTGACGTCGACTTTGTTTAACGAGGGTTGCATGTAACAGTCTTGCGACTGACAAACCTGTGGCCCTTGGATTCCCGATCGAATTGGAGTTTGGAAGTGTTTGTTTTTGCGAAGGGAAAAAAATCGGAGAACTCGGAGAAAGACCCTCGGAGCAGGGACGAGAACCAACAACAAACTCAACCCACATATGACGCCGGGTCCGGGAATAAACCCGGGCCACAACGGTGGGAAGCGAGTTCTCTCACCACTGCGCCACCCCTGCTCACCAAAGATTCGCTTATATGAATCAGAACAAACATACATATAATTACATGCATCATAATGAGACCACATTTTTATATGTACATCCATGAAGAACTCCCTTTTAAAGCTATAGAATTAATGCAGAAAAGGTGACAAAAAGAGAGAGAACGATCCATTAAAGAACACAAAAACGATAACGATAAAGGTTCCACTGAGGCGATAACAGACTGTCTTCAAGCAGCAAGCTTGCCGAGTAATACTCGTTATTTTTGCCAGGAATATGACTGGTGCTTGCATGCTGCGTTTTGCATTGAGAGACACATCGTGGTTAGTCATGGACATTCTCTTTCTTGGGTCTTCCAGTATGGATAAGAGTTATCCGCTCTTTGAGCAACTTGTGCCTGAACTGTAATCACATTATAAGCATTATTTCGCGCATATTTTGAACTCCCGTCAATAAGGCGAGAAAAACAACTTTGAACAGTTTGTTTACAAGCTTATAAGCTGAAATCTCCTGACATCAGTTCTTACATCGTACGGCAAGAAAAATTCTTCATTTGCCGAATTAAATGAATCCTCTGATGCTTCGGAAGCTAAAGACTGTTCCGAATCGTAGAAATACTGTTCTGAGGTTTCGCAGTCGACGGTAGGCATCTTGAGTCAAAACACAAGGAAACGCGACTGAGGTGAGCCTCTGACGTCACAAGCTATTAAATTGCGCAATCACCCAGGAACACGTTTTCAATAATGGCGGACACATTTTACGCAACTTTGGAGCTAAAAAATATTAGGATGGACGGTTTCTTGTTCAGTTTTCTGGGTAAATATAGACACAACGCGATATTCTGCGACAGAATTTGGCGGAAATAAACCTACGAATTTTCGTCTCAGTGGCACTTTAAGACTTTTCTTGTGAAGGCATTTCTACACCAACGACCCCCACCCGGTTGGACCGGCTACGTGTAAAGAATTTAAAAACAAACTTTTTCTTCAAGAAGGTGCGAAAATCTTTCAATTTCACAAGATGAATTATTACATTGATTGCACCGTTTGAAAAAACCATTATGGTACTCCCAGTGCGGATGACTTGGTCGGTTTCAAAACTAATCTTTGGCTTGACTGCCATGTTGTAGATAACATAAGCAATGTAAAAGAAATAAGGGATAACAAATGCAAAAGTTAGAGCAATAACAACATATACACAACGGATCCTGGCAGCTCTAGCCATCGAACTAATCCCGTTATCCATTGTAACATCGACAGATATCCTTGTTCTTGTCCATACAGCCATAATAAGCGATATACTTATTGCAATTAAAATACAACTTGGTATAATGTATTGCAAAAACGTAAAGCATACAAACATTATCCTGAACGGAAGATATTGATTATCATACCTGCAAATCACAGTGTAATGTGTATTGTTTAGATCATATCTGATTCCGTCGAAGGTCGCAGCAGGAATCATCGCAACTACAAACCCTGCCAGCCAGGCAAACATCACTACTTTCTTTAAAGTAGAATTGCTAAACGTGCGTGGAACCTGACGAGCTGAAAAAAACTTCTCAAAGCTTATAACCAACAGGTTGTTGACGGTAACACAAGGAAACAGAATAATCGCATACCGCCCTATTTTACAGGCCCAGCCTTTTTGAAATATATCAAGATACAATTGGATACCTAGAAAAGGGATTGGAATTACACTGGCTAGAATATCTGAAATGGCCAAACTCTTAATGTAGAAATTAAAGTTCCTTTGAAAGGAACATGTCTTTATAAAAGAATTTGCCCTTTCTTTAGTCTTCAAGAAGAGTAGTATGAGAACATTTCCTCCAAAGGCAACTATCGCTATGGCAACCAGCAACAGCACCAGTGTGAGTTTGGTTGAAGAGGTCAGAGGTCTAAAGATGTATATTTTACCAACAAATTCTGTTCTGTTGTTGGGCGTCGAGAGGTTGGAAAAGCTGGACACCATACGTGTACCGTCCATTCCTGCCTTTTCAGGTCAACAGACGAAATCTTTAAGGCGAAAGAAATAAATTACTGAGAATTATGCCCCATTCACACCAACAAACATGTTTAGTTAAACCAGGTTTAACAAACTGAAAATCAGCAACAGAAAACTGAAAGAATAAATTTTGCATAGAGATCCAGTAAGCGCTAACCTGTGCTTTCACTGTGCTAAATTTGAAGTCGACAAACATCAGTTAGCAACTTCTAGGAAGAAAACAATTTTAAACCTTGTTTAACTAAACAGCGTTTAAACAAGTTTAAGCTTTGGTGTGAATGGGGTATTAGTTCAGGGTCGCAATTTGGCAATGATAAGATGGCGTTTAACTCTCCCATCTTTGGAATTGTATCGTTGCTCTTTTATCAAAGCTAAAAAATACCCCTTATGACACGAGATGTTTAAGACGTTAAAATCAGTTTATTACCATGACACAGAAGTGGAAGGCAACTGTTTCCCATTCTTGACCTTTCGAGCCTTGTAACTTAATCTAACATTATATTTATTTTCAATATGTCTTTGCAGAACGTTTTTATTAATTCTTGAATGTGTAAAAGAGCTTCGAAGCTAATAAGTCAAAGCTATGGGAGAGGTGGCTCTGGTGTCCTTTCATATATCTTTTTAATGGATAAGAAATCTTGTATTATGACGATTAGGAACTTCGGTTAGAAGTGTCTGGTGGGTTAGAATTGCGAGAAACAAATAAATAACGAAAAACAGAAAAAAACCTAACTAAAATCAATGAAAGGTGAGTTTCAGGCTAATAACTTAAAAACTACTTGGTGAAAGTTTTTGTTTTCGATATATTAAATTTTTGTTTAATTGACAGAAGAAACATTTCTGCAATTTTTTAAAAAATTCCGTCAAAGCTATCTTATTTTTTCATAAATTTAAGGTGGCGCTGAGCCCTATTGACAGAATTTTTTAAAATTTGCAAAAAATTTTCTTTTTCCGAATAAACAAAAATATATATAAAACAAAAACTTTCATAGAGTAGTTTTTAAGTTCTTAGCCTGAAAAGGCCAAGTATAGGGTGTCTTTGAGCTCTTTTAACGTTTCCATGGCAACAACTTGGTTGTCATTTTCATGTGACTCAATTTGCTGACGAATGCTTCACAATATGACACTAAATGTTTTTCATCCGTATCATCGGCCTAGCTGTATAATACTATGCCAAAGATGTTAAGGTCTAAACTATTTTGAGCCACCTTAAATCGACCCAGTTTGGCTCCTTTATCTCAGTCTTTTGTTAAAAAGGGAATTTTGCACCGGAATAACAGTCAAGAAGAAGGAAAGGCATACATTGGCGGTTGAAATATTTTTTCGTGCGTTTCGTAATTAAAAGTGTTTACACAGTTTACGGGCTCTACTATGAAAATTTGCTGAACTTTGATGTCCTGTTAGGGAGATGTCCTCCAATAACCCAAACCAATTTTCAGGTATGTTTTTGATGAACATCTATGTGTGTGTTTAAACGAGGATTGAGAAAATTTGAAGTCAGACTCATGTTAAATAATGCCGTTGGAAATTACTATTAAATTCAAGCTTTTGTTATGGTGAAAACACATTCATCATCTTTTAAATTATTTTAGCTCGACGACTTTCGCTAAAGTCCTGAAATTATATTCCATTGAAAGAATTGAAGTTTTTCTGTTGATAGAAAGCATCCAAACTTCTCCGTGTGGCTTTGTTTGTGAACGCGAGGAGAGTTTACGATAGCGAATTTTGAGTCAAAAATTGGGCCATTTTGAGACTCCGACTACGAAAATCAATTCTCCTTTTTTCTCGAAATTTAAAGACTTTTGAGGGAGCAAACAACATCAAATTTCTTATCTACCTAAAAGCTTATAATGAGCAAAAAATGAAGGAAATTTCTTTAAACTTAATCCCTGGAAACGTAACGTGAAATCTACATCTTTCGATGAAAAAATCCGGGTGACATTTGTGCCTAAAATAAAATTTTTGCAACAAATCTAAACAGGAGACCACAGGTTTTGTAAAAATTGTTGATAATCATGTTTGGAAAAACAGAACAGGCCAATGGGCCTATAACCCACCCCCCCCCCCAAACACTGAAAATCAATGTGCAATTTGCAAAGTTTTAGCCATTAGACAAATACGTGTACAATGCAGGGACCGCGCAGAAGGAGGGGCTAGGGGCTTGTAATTAAGTAAGTAAAGAAAGAAGGAAACGAAAAATAAATAATTACTGAAAGAATAATTAGTAAAAATCAACGCTGGTAAAATTGAACGACGTTTCGGTGTCGTCATGACGCCATTTTCAAGTTCAAAAATGATTCAAATAAACTGTCAGGAATAGTAGGTGGAGATTAACATAAATAATTAATGCAGAGTCACGCAAATAGTTTAGCTCGAATTGAGTCCGATTGGATATTAAGAGATGGTGTCAATTCTCTAATTAGCAACATTTCGTGCACTAAACAATCAAACTTATTCCGACACTTAGAAAATAATTAGCTGAAATACCCTCAACATCTTATCGATACTACCATCAAGATTTTTGTTGCTTCAAAGGCCGAAGACCAGCAACCAATACGTGCCCATGTAGATAGCCCAACAGTTCGAATAGTCCTACCCTTCAAAGACCAGGTTTCGGCAGACTTCGTGCGCAAACAACTCAAAGACCTAAGCCAGAAGACTCACACAGCCATTCAACCTGTTTTCGTTAGCAACAAGATCGAACAAGAAGTTAAAGTGCAGGAGAAAAAAGCGCCTATTGTAAACCAGCAGTGTGAAGTTTACAAATTTCAATGTGACTTGTGCGATGCAAGTTATGTAGGGTACACACTCAGGCATTTATACCAGCGCGTGAATGAGCACAAAAACCTATCATCATCTATTGGCAAGCACTATAGTGACAAATACTGTATTGTCCCAAAAGACCTTGACAAACAGTTTTTCGTCCTAAAGAAGTGTCGGAATAAGTTTGATTGTTTAGTGCACGAAATGTTGCTAATTAGAGAATTGACACCATCTCTTAATGTCCAATCGGACTCAATTCGAGCTAAACTATTTGCGTGACTCTGCATTAATTATTTATGTTAATCTCCAGCTACTATTCCTGACAGTTTATTTGAATCATTTTTGAACTTGAAAATGGCGTCATGACGACACCGAAACGTCGTTCGATTTTACCAGCGTTGATTTTTACTTGTTTTTGTATAACGAAACCTTTACTTATAAAGAAAGAATAATTACTAAAAATATTTTATTTGTGAACGCCTTTTCAGAAGCTGGTGAAAAATCGTCTTTTTATTTAGTTTGTAAAGGATAAAAGTAACAACATTTAATCACGGTATGCAAGTTTATATTGGTAAATCCAGTAACAAGTGCATCTGTTGAATGATCGTTCCGTTTCCACCGCCCGAAGACTGAAAACATGGTGAACATGGCTTCGCTCAACAATGACGTAAGAGAAGAAAGAACAGAAAAACTTTGTCCCTTCAACATCGTTTACGACTTTGCTAATGGAGATAATAGTAAACAAAGAAATTTCGGCACCAATTTAATTTACACTAAAATTTTAGTCGTTGTTAATTTCCATTTTGAATGATATTCACCGTGTACACCGTCAAGTTAAAGTGTGTTTAGCTGGTTTTTTTAAAGGCTAATGGCTGTAGTACTTACTGATTTGGAGTAAATTATATTGTTTACTTGTACTGTAAAAAACATTGCATTTTAAGCGTTGAACGTTTGTATCTAAACATTTCGTTTATAAATTTCAAACCCATTTCTCGGTGTCTGAGAGTAACTGAAATCCAAATTTTTCAGGCGAACAAGACAGCGAACCCCCCCTCCCATACACCCTAGCTGGCTCACGCTTAAGCCCCCCACTCAAAATCGTGCTGCCCGAGCCCTGCAATGAGCCAGTCGTGAGAAAGCTGCAAAATCACAAAATCAGATCATCCATTAACAAAAATAACTTTGAAGTCAGCAATTAATTTTTCAATTCAAGTGAAACAGAGTTTCATTCACGAAAATGCCACTTCCATCAAAAAAGAGTTTTGTTTTCACCATTCATGAACATGAAAAACAACACAGTATAGAATCAAATTACATTTCACGCGAAATGTGCATAAATTTGAACTTGCAAGAAAAGTAGTTAGACATTAGACTTGCTTTAATAGTTATTGAATTCTGATCTGATTGTTATTTCCATGTATTGACTAATTGAAAGCTGTTCTCATTCATGAAAACAAAACGCTTTTTCATTCAACTGCATGTAGTATTTATAGACGTGCAAATATTCGCTTCATCAAATTACATTCTGCACAAAATGTTTTCTTTTAACAGCTCCTTTGTGTCGAAACGTTTGAGGAAATTAAAATCTTAGTTGAGCAGTATTGCATAAAGGGTAGTATATACCACTTATTATGCTATGCCATAGAAAATACAGCCAATCAGAATACAGGAAAGCCGTTGTATATTCGACGGTATTAAACCCAACCTTCCCATCGTGCACTGCAATCTTATTCCCGACGAAATTTAGTAAGGGTATTTTCCTCTTTAACCGAGAGTGAGGTCGTTACAGGGAAATTGACCGAGTGATAGCGAGGTCAATACATCAAGGTCGAGGTCTGAGATTTCCCTGTAATGACCGAACGGACGAGGTTAATGAGGTATTTATTATATGGCCTTTTTAGCGTTGTTCTAAAAAAAATTTATCAAGGGAAAACACACCGGAACTAATTTTCAACATCCACTTGCGCGCCCAAGAAGTAAAGAAGTATCGGTATGCTAGTATTTTTCTTTCAGTTATTGAAAAGATAGTTATATTTTGTCGGCATTTTTTTTTCGCCCTCGCGCTCGTAACTTTTACTCACAACTCAAAAGAGCCGTTGAGCCGAGAACAATTTTCATAATGCCCGGTCATTACAAGAAAATCTTGCCCGCTCAGCAGCCAATCAGAGCGGGCGTACTATTGTAGCCATATAATAAATAAATAAAAAAAACTTCAGTTTGGCACATTTTGATGGGATTTAGGATTTTCAGAAGACGGAACGGCTGTATCTTATCTATCTAAATCTGTACGATCTTGCTATGGAAAAAGCGACGCGCTTTGATATCATGGTAATGGACAGAGGTCAATACACAGACCATCTATATAGTTTGACTTGGAACGAGAACTGAATACAGTGGAATCCCGATTTCTCGAACCTCAAACAGAAACAAATAAAAAAAATTGGTTCGAGAAATTGGGGATCAAATTGCAGTGTTCGACTATGAGTAAGTTGTTGATATTATGTGTCCGGTGCTACTACATTAATTCTTTTGGATTTTTGAGGGGTTTAAACACGAAATTTCAAAAGAGTTCAAGAAAAGAAGGCAGAATTCCAAAAGGGAGAAGGGCTAGAGACGGTCCAATTCTGAGGGCATGGGGTGGAGCATTTTGAAATTTCCAAGGGGGCATTTGTCGATGCCAACCGTGGTAGGGGCTGGGAAATGGATATTTTTTGGAATCACCCATTAACAGAGAATTGTTTGGCATTCAAGACCATTCAATCTACCGTCGCTTGCATCTAAGCGTGAACACGTGACGCCGAAACATGATCTAATTGGGTATTAAACATGGCATGACTGTTCGCAAACATTTGAAGCTTAGCAGACCGTAAAGCAAACTTTCGCATCCAAAATTTTCACCAAAACCAAGTATGGGCGAAACTTTAAACCTGGAGTGCCACTTTCTCGAAAGGCGTATACAGATCGACACAGATCAGGATCAATTTCACTGAAGATGTCTTCTTGAGCCAATCTTTCCGTCATTTCGAAACCGGCATGTGCTGAACTTTGGGCGCGAAAGCTGCCGTTACGGTCTGGCAAATTTCAAACGTTTGGCGACCAATCATGCCACGTTTAATACCCAATTAGATCATGATTTGGCGTCACGTGTTCACGCTTAGATGCAAGCGACGGTATTTATAAATGAAGGCGATTACATCATTCACACAATGTATTGAACTAAGAATTTTCCCAATTGTTTTTCTTCACGCAAAACACAAAGAACTGGTTAAATATTAACCGCCCAGTTTTAAGCTTCTGGGAGCTTCTTGTTTAAAACTGATTTGGTCTAATAATACGAACGTAGTTAAATTTGATAAAGTTTACATACCTTTGTGATAAAGAATATCGATCTTTAACCTCCTGTAGGTCTGTTTCATGCAGAAACGTTGAAAAATTCCTCTTATAGAAAATGTACATACTTTTACTTGTGTTTTATAGCAATACAACATGACAATATTTAACAATTATTCCATGAGCGCGCGTTGGATATGAGATAGTAGGTAGCCTACTATCTCATATTCAACAAGCGTGACTTGAACTGTTTTGAATTGTTTTATTAAAAATACCCAAAGAATTGCAATATTTGAGCCCGGCTGCTCTTGCTGACGCGCACACCTACCATATTTGCGGTCCATTGTTTATATGAGCTCATATACCATGGCCTGTAAACCAATCAGACTCACTAGGAAACTCGTCTAAATTTATTTAAAAAGACTTCACTTTAAACTTTTAATGAAGGTGATCGAGTCACAGTTTTGTGCTAGTTTGTGTTCGGGAAACCCAGCGAGTTTAAGTTATTTGCGGCTTCTACTTGAGTAGTGTTTTTTTATGCAAGTGAACGTAATTTCATGACGTTATGAGTTTTAAATTTCAAAAAATCCCAGTAGTCCTTTTAGAATTGTTTCGAGAACAACAACCGATTTCCTTTCAACAATACTGCCATCGTCAATACAAGTCTCCGAATCAATCATGTCTTTTACTCATTACTGACAGGCAGGCAGGCAGGCAGGTAGGCAGGCAGGCAGGCAGGCGGGTGGTCAGGCAGGCAGGCAGGCAGGCAGGCTCCTGACCGGTTTCCACCGTTTTACGGAAATCGGTCAGATTTTTTGCAATAAGTACATAGTTTAGAGATACTCTGAAATCATTAATTTACATTGACGAAATTATCCTTATCCCAGAGAAATGGCTGACTCAAAATACCTGGACATCGCACTCCAGGGAGCCAAAATCTAAAAACGTTTTTTGAAGGATCAAACACTCGGATTCCTGCCCCCCTCCCACCCTTAACAGCTCACGCCTTTGGTGCTGGTGTTATCAGAAAACGATCACTATTTTCCTGGATCCGCACCTGCATTTTAAAACTTGTGTGAAATACCACCCTCCAGAAAAGCAGTCATTTGAAAATTAAAATTATACAAGCGCAATACATGACACTTTTTTTCAGAATTGTTTGATATCTTTGATATTCAGTTTTCCTTGAGACATAAGCCTTGTCATTAAGGGCGGATTTATCAACTCTATCTCCTGTGTATTTCCGTTTCCAAGAGAACAATACTGAATTTCTACTAATCGCTGATACAACACAATCGCGCGCGCGTTGCTCTTTGAATTAGAAGGGGCAATGTTTCTTGATTTTGGCTTAAAAGGACATAAAATTGGAGGTTTTTGAAGTGCAATCCTTTAGGATTTCTACTAAAACAATTAGACTACTGGCCCTCGTTGACTATTTGCTCATAGAAAACTCGGGCTCGTAGTCTTATTGTTAATTAGTGTGCAGTGGCGATTTCGCTAAAAATAAATAGAAATTATTATTTGAAGGAAAATGAGTTTTAAGTTTAATAAAACAATTAGATTATTCGCTCTCGATTTTTATGAGGTGATAGTTGATGAGGTCGAAGGCATGGAAAATTAACTGTTTTTTCCTCATACAGTCAAAGGAACAAAATTAATCGAGCTTTGCCTTTCGATATTGGTTGCGCTTGCTGTCGGTTGCATGATTTTGTTAAATCATTTAAGTCTACCATGAATGGCACTGCGAAAGTTCAATTACCTTGGTTGAAGTTTGACAACAAACTTTCGGAAGCTCTTTGTGCTAACAAGGATGGACAAATGAATGCCTTCTAATGGTTACGGATGTAAAAACCCGAAGAACCTCTTAAAGAAGCATGGAATTACCCTTGTGGACTCGGATCCTCAGGGTCGAGGTCGGCGCTAAGGATTTTATCTCACCACAAAGCAACGCCTATTTTTCAAGCCAAAATATCATCCTTCGGCCTCATCAAATATCACCTCATAGAAATCTCGAGCTCATAATCTAGCTGTTAAATAGCCATCACCCTGCCTAGCCACCTAATCAGGTGCTCTCAAAGGGTCCCCACTTTCCGGTGATCGACACTTTCGGAACTTTACGGTATCTTTAAGGGCTTTCAAGCAACTTGACTATCAATTCTTAGTTAAATAAAGTGGTTGTTACCCTGCTTTGCCAACTAATCAGATAGGTGGAAAAATTAAACTTATACCTTTGGCGCCCGGCTTTGGCACCCGAAGCCGTCAGTGTTTCAGTCTTGACAGTTGTCGTCCTTTGACAGTATACTTCAAGTTCCTATTGATTCCTCTACAGTTTTGACAAAGTTTCGCTACATTTCCTTTGAGACTCTTAATCAGGTTTAAGTCTTCTTTTCTATAGAACTGATCAAGCAGTTGGTAAAGGGCATGTGTTTCACTGATCTTTGACATCCATCAGTCGTGTCTGCTTCTAGACTGTTTTTGTGTGGCTTTCAGAGGAAAAATATGGAAATTTGACCTCTTGTTAATAAAGTTTTGCAACCATTTCTCTTATAAGTTTTCCTATTATTATTTTTTAAAAGTTTGAAAATAGCACTAATATCCAAATTGACACTAATTGCAATAACGTCACTGACGCGTATTTCGAAATCTTCATTAACAGTTATTGCAAAAGTTTCACGTACACTTAGCACAAAGTTCCACTAACACTAATTACATTTTATTATCAATAACAGTTGTTGGGAAATTGTTGCTAACATTAGACGTAGGACGAGTTTGTCTGCAGCGCATGCATCTGGCGGAAGGTGAACCGGACTTGCTCATTTGCGCGGTATTTCTTGTCGCGCTTATAGGGCATGATATGCGCTTAATCTATGAAGACTATTGTTTTCTTTGTTTATTCTTGATTAAAAACTCCAAAAGAGTGAGATTGCTTTTGTCAAAACGTATCAGGGCTGTGCAGTTGTTCCCTCTTCTGTGATCTAAGTTAAAAAAAATAATACTGGCAATCGGGGGTGAGTGAAGTGAAACCAAACAAGACGCTACCCCAGAAGGGTTGATTGCTAAGGATACAGCCACTGTTGTGAGTTCGCCGAAGAACAGCGGCTTACAAGTTTACAGCCTTGAATCACAGGTAGTCCAAGCTCGATGTGCGAGTGTCTGTACTACGTTATCATGCACGCAACAGTCGAAATGAAACGATTTGTATGGAGAGAAACGGTTGTGTTCTAAAACCTGAGAATATTAACGAGTTTGAAATAAAAAGTTCCCTCCTGTTTCTTGTTTTCTGTCTCTATATATCTCTTTTCAAGAAAGGAAATAATACATAGAAAAGCTCGAAAAAACTTCAAAGCCAGCATGAAGAATGTGGTTCGTGGCTTTCTGTGCCAAGTTGCGTAGACACATATGCTGCAAACAATTATTGATAATTACACGTAATCAGTATTAGTGGACTTTGTGCAAAGTGTAAGTGAAACTTCTGTATTAAGTGTTCATGAAAACTTTGAAATAAGCGTATATGACAATACTGTAATTAGTGTCAATTTGGAAATTAGTGTTATTTTCATTCTTTTCAAAAGGTAAAAAAGAAAACAACAGAACGACAAAAAAAGAAATGATTGCAACACTGCACGTGAGCCAAATTTTTATATTTCCCCCTTGAAAAATCACACGGGAACAAACTGAAAGCACGCACGATTCATATATGTCGAAGGGTAGTGAGACACATGCCCTTTCCTACTCGCTGGATCAGTTCTAAGGAAAGCTAACAAATTAAAGAAGACCTAAACATTAAGAAAATCACAGCGGAAAAGTAGCGAAAATGTCAAAGCTCTAGAAGGATCAAGAGGAACTTGAAACTGTCAAAGGGCTACAACTGCCAAGACCGAAACTGACGACTTCGGTTGGCCAAAGCTAGTAGTTATAGAGTTGGCGGTTCGAGACCAGTTTTTTCAAAACTGGTCTTGAACAGCGCCAACTCTATAACTACTATAATCATATGGTCACCAACATATGGTGAGGAGCCGAGCAGGCTCGGGAAGTCGTTGACGAAGTCAATGAGTGAGGCTCCTTCCGGCCTATTGTGGGTAGACATGCAATCTCTCAGAGATTGCATGTCGTAGGGCACAATAGGCATAATGTCGCCATAACATTTTCAACTATATTGGTTCCATCACATGGCTCCAAATCATTTTTTTATATGCTAGATCCATATTTTCGCATTGGGGAACAAAAGCGGAGCTTTTGTGAGGCAGTGAATTGATCGCAAAGCGATCAAGAGGGGAAGTTTCTTTTTGCGATGCTGGTTCCATCACGTGACGCCAGACTATAGGAAGTCTTTCTCGGAAAAGCAGGAAGTTTTTCTCAGAAACAAGTCTGGACATGTCTGGTGAAAACAGGAAGTTTATGATGAAATGGGACTTTCCCGATGAGTCATCAGATTGTCATGTAATATCAGATGAACTTGTATTTGAAGTAAAGTTTGTCAGTAAAGTTTGTCAGTAAAGTTTGTCAGTAAAGTTTGTCAGTAAAGTTTGTCAGTAAAGTTTGTCAGTAAAGTTTGTCAGTAAAGTTTGTCAGTAAAGTTTGTCAGTAAAGTTTGTAGTGAACAGAAAAGTAGACTGTGCTTACGGAACTTGTATGGAGACCGACACAGCTGTGGCGTGACGTCATCACTGATAGCTATTGTGTCAATGGGTTTAAATAATATTAAGCCACAAAACGCCACAGCTGTGGCGTGACGTCATTACTAATAGCTATTGTGTCAATGACATGAGACTATCGTATGATCTCGGTCAACCACAAAACGCCACAGCTGTGGCGTGACGTCACATCTTCAGATTGCATAATGTCCGTAAGCCAAACTATTAATTCCATCTTCTGCTATATATCTTTTGTCATCAAAACAGCTGAGTGATATTTTGTTGATTTCATAACTTTTGAGTTGACGTCTTTCGCTTCTTATTGTTTTCATTCTATGTTGCATTTGCTCATTTTTGATTAATACATTTTTGTAATCCTCATGTTTGATATTTCCTTTTATTATATTCTTTTTGATTCCTTTTGCTGTTTTTTCTACTTTATTGTCTTCTTTTATATAACTATACATTTTGGATCGTAATCCAACGAATTCTTTTATTGGCATTCCTGCGGCTTCATCTTTAAATTTTCCAATTACTTTTTTGTTTTCTTTGCTGAAATACCTGGAGTCTTCTGGATAGTCACTGTTGTCGAATTTATCTTTATCATTCCAAAAGTCTTGATATACATCTTCAGCTTCAATCTCATATGTCAAACTGTCTGTATCAGTGAATAGCAACTTAGCTTTGTCTCCATACTTCTGTTTGATGTAATTATAATGGAAATCATACATTAATGTTTTACTCAGATCAAGAATACACATACCCACATAAGCCGGCCGATTAAGAGTTAGTACTTCTTTGATCTTGTGAACTGCTACCAGATTTTCATTGAATATTTTACTGCATACAAAAGTAGGTTTAGAAGACATTTTTAATAGTTTTTTACCATCTGTGATAAGACGTACATCAACACGTTTTCTAATGTTTTCCATTGTTTTACCAAATACTGAGTTATTCATAAGTTTGAAGAAATCTTTTTCGAATGCGTTTTTTGCTTGCGATCGTTTTTGTGTGTTGAAATCAATATATTGCTTCAACCATGGTGACTGATCAAATTCTAATACTCTATGGATCTTTTTCAATTTTAATCCAAGATCAATATACATCTGCAAGTTTCTGTAATGCAGAACATATTTTTCTTTATTTGATAATGTTGGGATTAGTTTATGTACTAGTCCTGTTGATATATTATACTTTGTAGCTATCTTTTTACAATAATCAGACAGCATATTTTTTTTTACACAAACCCTCTCAGCAGCCAATGGGTAGTCATTATGAAGGTTATGCAACTCTTTGGGATATTCTAGATCAACTTCTAGTATTAACCCCTTTTCACTATTTTCATTATATCTGGCTACATTTAGTTTGCTGATTTGCTTTTCTGTCATCCATCTGAAATTACCGACAGGGAGATGCTGTGACATCGCCCAGCCGTATAAATTATTAGCATCCAAGTACATTATATACTTTGAGGACGCCTTCTCATCGTATTCTTTCATGTACTTATTGTTTGCTTTACCATATCTGTTGGCTATATAACTAATTCCTCCACGCATACCTTTTTCAGTGAATTGAAACATGTTGATGTCAGTCATTAGTTCTAATTTAATATTAGTCATCTTTAACATAGCATCCCAAGACAAACCAGGTGATGTAAAATAGTGACATGGGTCTAATTTATAATACTGAATACATGTTCTACGGAAATTTTCAAACACATCAGCTAATAAAAGGATATCAGACTTGAGATATAAATTATGGTATTCACCCATTGTCTGCAATTTAAATGTATTCCAAACATTTTGAGCATGGGTATAATCTTCATTTGAAATATGCTCATCAATCAATATGCTGTAAAATTCTTCTTTAGTTGGTAATTCTGTTTTGTTGAATTTATCAAAACTATCCATGTAATCATAAGGATAAACTCCCTTACGGGTCATAAGACTTAATTTTTCTTTTTTGAACCGTTCGCTAGTATACTTTAGAGCTTCTGCTGGTAAGTTGCTAACTAATTTATCCAAACTTGAGCTCATGAATTGGAAACTGTCAATAAAGGTAAGATGATTGCCAAGCATAAAAGCCATATACTTTTCCATGTTATTTGGAATAGCATTGATATTCATTTGTTTATCCTCTCCTTTATTATTTTTGTATGTGTGCTTTTTGACTATTTGACCTAATTTTTGCATTATGAAATGGCTGTCATAACCCCTCAAATTATGGAATATAACAGGAATTTTTATTTCTTCAGGCTTCATTTTTAGTTTCAAATTACAGTCTTGGTGTGCTGATCCTCTGAATACACCTGTAATATGACAATGATCTCTTACACGGATGTCTTCTTCATTATATTTCTTATCACAGATGTGGCATCTCGTTGATTTTTTGAATTCCTGCTCATCCTCATTACTCATTTTCAATGGTTTATTAAAATGTTTTTTCATTACTTTTTTACACCATTTTACTTCTTCTAAAATATTTTCCATGAATTTGTAAACAGCATTTTCACCTCTATATAGTTGTATTGGTTTGGTATATTTGTCGTCATAACAGCAGACAACCTTATATCCATATCCACAGTCGGTATGTTTTTGGTAAGCCTCAGTATATGATTTCTTACCTTCTTGTTGACATCCATGAATTTTCTCTGTGATAGCCTCGAAATCAGCATAAATAACAAATGGTACAGGTTGCTGTTTATGAAAGTTGTTGAATTTTAATATATTGTTATCTTTAGTTGGCATTTTAATTGCTTGAGTGCCATTAACTTGTATGCAAATATCTTTATGATTGCTCAATACCCTGTCAGAACTAAAACATTGCAGACAGTGCATACAAAAGTGTTTTCTATGTTCATGTTTTGTTTGGTTATACATGAATTTGTTGAAATCTTTTATAAGAACATAATGATTGTTCTCATTTTCAGTTATTAAAAGTAGTTCCATATGATCTTCATTCTTTTCTTTTGAAATATAGATGGGGTAAGGTTGTTTGTTTTCATAGCCGAATACATTTATATTGATGCTGTTTTGCTTCTCAATTTTGTTGTAATGTTTGACACAAACTGGGAATTCAATACCGGAGTAATTTAATTTTTCAATGTATTGTTTGTCAACCTTTTTTATTCTTTGAGGATATTTTTCTTGTGGATTTATATGTCTAATATGACACCATCGGAAGCATTCATTATCCTTATTTTTCATGTTTATTAAACCTTTAGCACTGTTTCGCAGTTCTTCAGGAAGTTGGATATATGAGGATCCCTTCATAGGCTCATATTTAGCAATGTTTAGGTAATGGTCATTAATTTCTTTTACAGTCCATCCTGATCCTTCTGATATCCATTGAGCTATTTTGTTTATGATGTTTTCTGAAGAAATTTTTAATGATTCACTGATTCCCACTTGGTTGATTATTGTTTGACTTGCGCTATTGAAATATGCTGACTTTTCAATTATTACATCAGATGATATTTTTTCGAAAGTGACTTTCAATGTTTCAACGTATTTCAAGCCTTTCATTTCATTCAATAAAATAGATAATTGACGTTCTACACCTTTTCGTGTATTTTGCATTTGAATAAGAGGATCTTTATCATTTCTTAGATCGATTTCATAAGATTTTACAAAACCGTTTAAAGCTTTGTCGATTTGTTTAATTACGGTTCTAGGTGTAGGAACCGGTTTTCTTTTAACAGTTCTTTGTTTTGGGATTGGTTTGTAATTATCCCTGAACTGCATTGGTGGAAGAATAATGTTTTCTTCGTACCGTTTGACCATCTCTTTGACACTCTTACGAGGCGCAGGTACTGGTCTTTTTTGTAAAATGGGCGTGTTATTATCTTGCTTCATAAGCAATTTAATGAGTTGCGATTTGCTAAGTTTCTTCAAACTGGCTTTGTTCATATTACTATTATAATTAGATAAAAATTTAAGTGACTTCATTATAGATACTATCTATAGTGAAATAATATTTAAGTAGTTTTAATCTGCGTTTAAATTATGTCGATGTTTTTTAGTTTTTAAATGACATGTTTTTCCAGACAAAGTATAATTGCGACCTGTATTACATATCTCACAATACCATTCCTTATTCAACATGTACATGGTTCTTCGTTTTGTTTTTTCTTCTTTAGTTAAATTCTGATTTGGTCTACCACGACCTCTCTTAACAATTGCGTTATCCATATATATAATACTATATATTATATTTTTAAATATGTTCACCACAGAAGATGGTAACTCCAGTAATTAGCATATCTAGGATCCTTGTATGTTAATTTACCATATCTATTTTTTATTTTAGAGGCTCTTTTACGATATCGCAAACGCCTTTCTGGATCTTTATGTACCAAGAAATCTTCATACTGCCTGTCCCCAAAGTGTATTTTTTCACCATTTTTAAGCATTACAACATACTTTTTATCTTTACGGCTAGAATAATTAAGATCCTTAGCTCCGTACACATGCTTAGCCCTGAATTTTAAGGAATTGAATTCGTCTCCAAACTTGAGATTTTTCATTATAATTATGTTACATATTTATGCATGTAGTTGCAATGATTTTGTAATGTTTCTGATGATCGGAATTTTTTAATACAATGTTTACATTTTATTCTAACACCCAGGAAATAAAGTATGATTTCTTTAATGATTTCATCATAATCATTGCTGACTAATGTTTTGTAATTGTTGTTTTCATACTCTTGTAGCATCATCTCTTGCTCTTTTGAAAGCTTTCCATAACCAGTTGGTGTTTTAAATTCGATTGCAAAACCTGAGTACTTCAAATGCATATTTCCAATGAATAGATCACAAGTTCCCTTCTGATAACCCATGTTGTATGATTTTATTCTCATGTTACCATTAATTTGGTTTTCACCTAATGTTGGGATTAGGATTGCTTTAGGATAATTGTTTCTAATAAAGTTGACTACCTTTTTATGTAAATCATATTCTGTGTTGATATTGAATGTCAGCATTTTGTATGGCCTGTTGTTGAATTCATACTTACCGGTTTTTCTGATTGATGGTAAAACTTCCTTAGTAACCCATCGTTGGAAATCTTTAGCTTTATCTATTTTTGATCTCAATATTAGGCTGTACAATCCAGATTCATTTATATAAATCGTGTTTCCGGCGTTCCATGTAAGGGGGGACGAATCGTCCCCCCTGGATTTGAGCCTCTTAAGTGAACATTTATTTTCTTCATCAACATGTTTGAAAATCGCTTTCTTGGTATCTTCATATCCCAAAATGCTGGCAACTGTTTTACCACGAAACCAAATATCATCCTTTTTGATAATATTCAGTTTTTTCCCTTCATAAGTGAAAATTTCCATATGTATGTATTAATGCTATATATTATTTTCTGTTTAAATAAGATAGCCAGAAACAATGATATTTTTGGCTACCAAAAGCAAAAGACAGCATATACTGTATCGATTGATATAATATATATTAGATATTTCTTTTTAAACCGCTTTTATATATCTCTTAAGTCCTTGAATGGTAACCAACTATTAAAGTCATCACTATATCCTTTCCATTTCACTAAAGCTTGTTTCTTCTTGTAATCTCTACTAATAACTTTATCGATACGGAATACCTCCTGTTCAGCTTTCAGTAATTCAGGTTCATAAAAACTCCCTTCAATGTCTTCATCTCTCAGATCCTTTATTTTGTATGTGATTGGATTCGTATGTTGTATTTTATCAACTGTGAAAATTTCCTCAGACCAATTTGGGGTATATCCTTTATCAAACACATTCCGTTTATACTTACTTATTCTAACCTTATCACCTATTTTGAATTTCGGTTTTTGTTTTAATGTTTCCATATCACCGTACAGATTAAAGTAAACAACTCCTTCATTCTTCTTTTTGCTTGCTTCTGTAGGTGTCATCTTTGTGCTTGAATGTCTGGTATTGTTATACTGTTTCACTAATTTGGGTAACATTTCAAGATACTGTGTATTACCTTGAACAGTAAACTGTTTCCACATTTTGGTTTTGATTGTACGGTTCCATCTTTCACAAACTGACGACTTTTCTTCATTCTCAGTTGAGTACAAGGTTATTTTATTCTTATCAAGTAGTTCCTTAACATGTTTGTTGTAATACTCCTTGCCTTTGTCTGTCCAAAGATATTCAGGTTTACGCCCCTCTTTGAATATTGTTTTAAAAGCATTCATAACGGTTTCACCCTTTTTATCTTTTAATGGGACAATCCAACCGTATTTAGAGAATACATCTAAAACCATAAGAAGATATCTGTAGCCAGCGTTCCATCGACTGAATTTTTGCATCTCAACGATATCTGAACACCATGTCTCGTCAATATGGTTTACAATTACCCGCCGCCGGGTGAAGTTACGCTTTATCGGTTTATGAAGCTCATCAGCTAATTCTTTTTGCCAGTTTTTTTCACTCGACGGCCTTTTCCGTTTTTTGTCTTCCTTTGTTTTACACCAAGACCTAGTTTTTGTTTTGTGTTGATTAGAAATCGTGCTGTTTGTCCCCATTTTGGCATCTGTCCATAAGGTATTTTATCCAATGACTTGACCATTACTTTGTCACATTCACCTTTGTCCTTCCCCATGTCATAACAAATATCATGATGAGCTGATATTCTATCAACTTCATTGTAAGGTTGTACGTGCCACTTGGTGACCTCTCCAGTGTTTTTATCATACTCTAACTGTTTATCGAGAGGGTTATATGCCCCCATGTATTTATACTTTCCAGGAGTCCATCCAGCTTTTGGTGTCGGTAATTTCCCAATTAGTTTATGGATATCTAAACTACCACCATCCAAATCCTTTCTGTCGGTTTTATACTTTCTATTTGGTCTAATTTTGGTTGATAATTGATCAAGAGCTTGACTTCCGACATTTTGAATCATTGGATTCAACTTATCCAGAGCATAATCGATAGCCTTTTTCTGCAGTTTTGGGTTTCTCAAGGCTTCTGATCCATAATATCGTCCCATTTCAACAGCCTTTTTACCTAACCAAGGAATACCATGATGCACAAACATATCTAAACCTGTTGATGCTACTGTATCTAGTACGCCCGCCCCCTTCGACGGGCTAACCCGTTTCCCGCCTGTTTAACGAATTTAGTCTTAGTGATTCCACATTCTGCACAAGTACATTTCTTCATTGTTCGCCCGTTTTTGGCTTTTACATATCTTTCACTACCTGGTACACATAGAGTGACCTTTTTTTGTTTCACGCAAAAAGATTTCATATATAATATGATTAGATAAGATTAAGGTTCAATATATACGTTTTCATATTTACCAGTTTTTGGATTTTTCACCAAACGCATGACAGTACCCTTCTTTGGTTTAGTCCAGAATTTCTTGCTTGTTATACCAGTTTCTTTATTAAAAGCATTTTTCAAGATATCACCAGACCAATATCGGTCAAATACATGGTTGGTTGATGGAATTACTTTGCGAGTTATTTGTTCGGCTATTTTGGCTGCCTCGAAAGCTTTACCTAATGGATTTTCACCTCCTTTTTGGCTTTTGATAAATTTGGTTTTCGTAATACCACATTCACCACAAATACATTTCATCATAAGTCTGTTATTTTTGGCTCTCACATATTTTTCACTTCCTGGTACACATTCTGTGACCTTTTTTTGTTTTACACAATAACTTTTGACCATATATATGAGTTAGATATTTTTGAAATACTGTTCTAAGAATTTCTCATTCTTCGTCGTATCGTATATGTCGAAAACTTCCAACAGATCAAAATATGATTTACCCTTATTCATCTCATTCAAAAAGTATAAACAGAAGTAACCGCATGTTGTCGTCAGTAAATTTTGTATTTGATTGTTCTGATGAAGCAATGTTAAGTTCTTCTTTTTAGCATGATTGACAATTTCTTGGAAGGGAGGCAAACCAAAGCTATCAAAGTAATTGATGACTTTATCCTTAACATAAGTAGCCACCCAATGACTCCCTGGCATATAACTCGGTTCAAGATTGTAAATGAATAATGCTTGTTGATGATCGTGAGGAACATTTTCATCTCTTGACAATACATCATTAATTGGAATATTCAGATACTTACACCATTTTATTAAATCATAATTTGACATAGGAATGTTTTTATGGAATTTTGGTTTTACAATAGAATATTTAGAAGAGGGACGTTTTTGAACGGCGAGTTCTTGCCTAATAGTAGACCTTCGCCCTTTTTTTGAGATTTTTTTTTTTTTTTAGTCCCCATACCGATTGTATCGTCTGGCCAATTTCCGTAAAAAGGCGGTGTTCTATAAGTGTTGGTCATCAAACCACCATCCTGTTCTGGTATAGATCTGGGTGGTCTTTGTTTAGGTCGTCCCATCTGAGGAGCTCCTTTACCAGCCATCTTCTTTATTGCCTCAATAGCTAAAGGGACTCCAATTGATGCAAGGAGAGTCCCTAAGAACCCACCTGTTTGTACTTTTGTCGGTTTTATATGAACACCAGAGCCTGTTTGTAGAGCATTTAATATATCTTGTTTTTGTTTTGTGGTCAAAAGATGTTTATATGCTATCAACTGGTTGATTTTATTTTGTGGTATTAGGAACCCACCGGTTTGTAAACCTTTTCCAGATATCTTCTTAACAATCTGAGATGCTCCTTCAGATGCTAAACCTGCCAAAGCTGACAATCCAATAGTCTTGGCAATCGTTGGAGCGAAAGTTCTTCCAAGCGACAGAACTGTAGAGAGGAGTGATCCACCAACTTGCTTTCGAATGTTTGTTTTGGCTAGTTTGATGTCCATTCCTTTTCTCAATTTTCTATTTTTATTCAATCGCTTAACTATATTCTGAGGTACGTATAGAGTGTCATTCCCAGATAGAGAGTCCTTTGTCAGTCTCAAAATGATAGTTTCTCTTTTATGATACGCGTTACTAAGATTCTTTTTCTGGTTTGGTGATAAACTAACTTTGATTTCATATAGTTGCGTCATATAATATATGTTAGATAAATTCTGTTTTAAAAAACATATTCATTTAAATTTTCATCGATGTTAAAAAACTTATTCATTTAAACTATCATAAGTTCGTTCCCAACTGTCTTAACCACAACCTCACTCTTGTAAAATACGATGCTATGAGCTCGGACGTTTGCGGCTGGGGCTACATTGAGACGATAATGGAGAATCAACTGTTTAGGATCTCTCGTCACTACCTCTTTTTGATATGTCAAATCGAAATATATTAATCCGTACAAACTACTAAAATTAGATACATTAAGTTGTGTCCCAGAATTGTAATCGTTTTTACGAAATGCATAACTCATGAGATCATTGAATATCCTGATTTTAGAATCTGCATCGTATTCTAGTTCGGGATAGAACGTGTTGTTTCCATATTCTAAACGACAACTCGAGAGAGAGCTATTAGCGTCAGCAGCATTCAACTTGAAAGTGTCAAACAAATACGGACTCCTCTCTGCTTCATCATCATTCGGTGCATCTGTCCGCTGGAGATATATAAAAACATGTTTAACGTCGTCGATAGCTGGACTGATTTGAAACATATTCTGAATAGCTCTGGTATTTGCTGACTGATTGTAGAGATCTCGCATATATGTCCAGGTTGTTGGCTTGAGAAACTCTGAAACGAAATTACTATACATGCTGTCTTTTGGGATTAATCTTGGGAGCCAAAGATACAATCTCTTTACTACAACACGACCAGCGTCTGTGCCGTTTGCCATGTGAATCATTTCACTGTCTTCGTTAAGTGTAAGTTCAAATGCGAGCTGCATTGGGGGCAACATTTTTTTTTCTAATTCTTGGAAAAAACTGTATCGGTTCAACGGTATCATCTCGTTATTCGATTTAGCTCCTCCGCCGCCGTTATTCTGATTAGCCTGGGTTAAAATGCGACGGGCTTCGAAACCTATGTTTGTATCTGCTGTAGTTCCATCGGTATCAAGATACCAGAACGAATTCTTTCCAACGGATCTACTAAAATCATCACTATATTCGAGTAAATTTTTAACATTCGTAATTCTATGTAAATTATCACTCTCGTATACTATTTTACCAGACGATTTAATAACCATATGTTTGATCAAACTAGAAGATCCGTTTATCATGGTGATGCGATCTGCTTGAGCATATCCAGTACCATCTGCCCTTTTTTGAAGCTCTTTAGTTACTTCGAAATATCCATTAAAAAAATCGAACATAGTCGACCTATCGTTGATTGTGAATCTGTAACCCGTCTTTTTCTGTGATTGATTGTTAGCAGGTTGCTCAATGACATTGTCCAAATGGAAATGAACGTATTCATATCTTTGTAAATTATCACTTGTTCTGAAACTCATTATATATTGATAGTTTAGATAAAATTCACTTTTTATATAAACCATTTCCCACTTGCTAGTCTATTTATAATTGGATAAAATTCACTTTTTAATAACATTTTATCGTCTTAATCCAGTACCAGATATAAGTCTATTCAGAATTGTGTTGTAATCTTCTTCTTGTTTTGGTTTAGTAGGTTTGGTTGGTTTCATGGTTTTATTCATTGATTGTTTAGTTAAACCGTGTAATTTTCCCATAATAAGCTCTCCGCTTTTTTCAGCTGCTTTTTTTCCCAGTTTGTCTCCAGCATGTGAAATACCAGATTCAAGCGCTTTTTTGGCAAAAGGTTTTAAAACCATTTTTGGAACTTTACTTAACACCCTTCCAACAGGTTTGAAAATGTTGTCAACAATGATTCCAGATCCTTTATGTTCATAAACAAATCGTCCAAGTTTTGGATGATAAATACGCTTGTATTCATACGACGACCTATATAACTATTAGTTAGATTAATCTCTCTTCTCTCTTAAAATCAAACTGAATGAAGTGTCACTATGATTAAGATCTATAATTCTTCGTTTACCGTCGGTGATATAAATCCGAATTTTATTAATCGTATTTTTATTGACAGGATTGAACTGTACTCGTCTTGGCTCTTGTGTGAAACTATAACTCGGGGTGAGAGTTGAGGTACTGAAACTATATATAATATCCGTTTCATCACCATCAACTAGACTTTCGGATATGAGGTCACAATGAACGTTCAAGATTTCCCTGTCTTGAGAGAGATTAGGAATGTAATCACCAACATTTTCAGAAGAAGTTAGAATCTTTTTATTGAAACCAATGAGATTATTGAAATCTGACTGAGTCAGATCTAATCTATAATTTGTGGCTAATGTGATTATTGTGCGAAATATTGTATCGTCGAATTCGAGACTGATCGGATATGACGGATTGTTAGCTGTTCCTGTTTTAGTTTCATCCTTTAAAAAATTATTGAAATCGACATAGTTCCATACACCAGGACTTAATATCAACTCTGTCCAATAAGTACCACTATCAGATGAATATCTGATTTTCTGATTATTGAGTTCTTTTGTCACATTAAACCAAGTAAATGACATTGAAATGATTCGGTCTAGTCCGATTTCATATTGTCGATTTGGATTGAGAATTATCGGATTGATGTATTTGATTATGAAATCACTCGGTTTATTACCATTCTTGTCTCTGACTGTATGGGATGATAAGATAAGTTGTCTATCCATTATATGATTAGTTTATATAAAATAGTTTTTGTATATTTTGTTGTATTGTGACCTATTGAGTATTGAATTTCTCAACAAGATGTCGAGAAGTGCAACACCTGTGTTTCTTAGCTCTATGCTATTATTACCGGCAACCTTTGATCCTATAATCAGTTCAAGTTTTTTCATCATTTCTGTTGGATTATTGAAAAACATTACCTGTCCACCTCTTTTTGTTTTTTTCTTCAAACCTGACCCTTTAATAGATTTGAGTTTTTGGAGTTTTTGTTGATGGTAATTCATATAATCAGTCAGAACCTTTCTTGTATCTTGAATAATTTTTCTTTGATATTGAGCCTCAGCTTCAGTGATTGAGCCACTATTTAATTTTTTAGTAATATTCATCGAATATCCAGAAAGTTGTTGTCGTTTCTCTTTAGCCTTTTTAAGGGTTTTGGTAAGATAAGATTTCCTCTTTTTGTCATTCATATCTTCTTGTTGAAGTTGTAATTCAATATCATCATAATTCGGTATTTGAAGTTGATCTAAAGCTTGATTTATTCTATCCTCTTCAAGAATTTCGTAATCTGGTACTTCTTCTTCGTATTCTGGAGGAAGATCTTCAGGTTTATACATGTATTCTGGATCTATATACATTTGTTTTTTACCGGATGCTAAATCCTCAAGGACATCTTCATAAGATGGAGGTTTTGGAACTATCTGTTTCTCGTTTTCAGGTAAAACAGGTTGATCAAACAAATCGTCCAATCCATAATCAGGCACTTCATCATCAATAGCTATTCCATAATCTGGAACAGGTCGCTTTTTCTTTACCAATCTTCTCAACGGTGCTTTTGGGGCTGTAAGTTCCTTTAACTCAGATGTTATAGGTTTGAAAAGTTTCTCTGCCTCGACTTCACCCATTTGATCAGATATCTTTTTTTGTTTTATTGTATCTCTTACTGTGTTAATCTTTTTACCAAGCTCGGATCGTTTCTCAGCCATTTCTTTCCATTTGAGTAAACTCATTATATCATTTGTTTACATAAAATTTCGTATTTTGTTCGGAAAAATTAGGGTTATCATATATAAAAACGCTCGCATAGCGTGTCGTATAGCGTGTCGCATAGCGTGTGAAATTGTATAAACAAATGATATATGAAGATTCAAAATTATGACATCCAAGATGATGGCAATGACGATTTTGTTCAATTAAAGAGTTTCATGCCAAACCGATGTTTTAGAATGCTTATTTGTGCTCCCTCTGGTGGTGGTAAAACCAACCTTCTGCTGGATATGATATATAGGCTTCTCTATTTTGATAAGATATACCTTTATGCTCGAAATCTCTCCCAAAGCAAATATAAGCATCTGTTGAAATCTCTTGAACCAATATCAAAAGAGGTTGGTTATGACGTGATAGAAGCAAGTAATGATGAAATCATCCCTCTAACAGATTTGTCTGATGAAAACCAAAAATTAATCATATTTGATGACTATTTGAATACAGGTAAGAAAAATGACGAACGGATACGAGACTACTTCACCAATTCAAGAAATAAAAATTGTTGTTGTATCTATTTGTCACAAAGTTATTATGGGACAGATAAAACAATAAGACTGAATAGTTCACATTATTGCATATTCGATTTCCCATCAAGAAATGAACAATCCATGATTTGTAGAGAATTGGGTGTTAACAAAGAAAATTACCAAAAGGCCACTAAGGATCCATATAGTTTTTTGTATGTTGATAAGGTGAAAAAAAAGGTAGCCCGAAATTTCGATGAAAAAATCTAAACTAATATTATATGAGTTATACTAACGGTATCCTTAATCATGATGATTCTCAAGGACTAGGTAAGATAGGTTCAAGAGGTTTACCTGGTATTGGATTTAAATTAGATGCTAATAATGATTATGATATGCAGAATAAAAAATTAGTGAATGTAAAACAAGGAACTAATAATAATGATGTGGTTACAAAAAGCCAGTTAGATAGTGAAATAGTTAAGATTCCAAGTGTGGATACAACTCAGTTTGTTGCAATATCTGGTGATACGATGACAGGGTCACTCGTTGTCCCAAAAGACAATTATCCAGTTCATGGTAATCTCAACAAGGTTATCAGTTATGAATCGCAAAGAGAGATATTCTTGTCAAAGAAGGAAGGAGGTCGAATGGAGCAATCTATTAACATGAATAATAATTTCATCACAAATGTGAAAGACCCAACACAGGCAGATCAAGCCACAAACAAAAAGTATGTCGAAAATCAGCTTGAAAAAAAACTGGATAAAGGAGCTGATATTGATATGAAAAATAAATCAATTATCAATCTTGATCTTCCATCAAACCAAAGAGACGCTGCATGTGTCGAGTTTGTTAACAACAGAATTGATGACATGACAGAAAAAAAGTTTCTCAAAGTTGATGGCACCAACAATATGACTGGTAACTTGAATTTAAATGAAAAAACGATAATCAACTTGAACACCGATGACAAAGACATAAAATCAGCAGCTAATGTCGGCTATGTCAGCAGTAAGGTAAACGCCGCAAAAGGTGATGTGACTGTAGGTCTAAAAACTTACGTTGACACAAAAATCAAGGAGTCTCACATCACCAGCTCAACCAACAAGAAAGACGTTTTCAGGTATCTCATGGAAAATGCCGATGAATCTTCAAGTGAAAACAACATAATAGTTGATGGCATTGTTAACTTTTCTGGTTCCCCCCACAACGTCAACAAAAAAGCTTATAAATTTAAAATGGGGAAAGACGCTCAAAATGAGTATTCTTCTCGCATTGGCTTTAACATGTTCAAACTTCCAGAAGGCGAGTACACTTTAGCTATTGAATTTTTCCCTCCAAGTACAACAAATTTGTCAGTGAGTGTCGTTTCCACTTCACTAAATATTGGTCAACAATCAACTAAGCTGTTTGTTAATTACAGTAGATCGATTGTTCACTTACATAAGTGGAGCATAACTCCTCCCGAATACATTTACATTGACATGCATTGTCAGGGCACTGCAAGTAGCTCCACTCAAGGAGTTGGTTATTTGATTGTATATGGAGTCAAAGGATCACAGAGTAATGTAGACTCGGATGTGTATGATACGGCGTACGTTGTAGAAAATGGTAAAATGGTAATGCAAACGAATCTTGATTTAAATAATAAAAGAATTATCAATTTATCTCGCGCAGTAAACAACAATGACGCTCTAACCAAAGCATCATTAAATTTAGGTGTATCTTATCTTCATGCACGAATAAATCAATATAAGCGGGCTGTATTCGCAGATGATCAACTATTAAGCTTAGACGACGACATATTCATAAAAAACATATCAGTACAAAACACAGCCAAAAGAGCGACAGGTAGTGATTCAATACGCATTCATCTCAAAAATCACAGCATTCAGAGATATAATTTCAATTATATTAATGGTGACATAATTATAACAATCAATCGATCATTCTCAGCAGGTATTAGATATATCAATTTATCTGTCCAAAGGAATATCCCAATACTTATCAAGTATCTACCTGTAAGATTCAATTAATCCAACCTAATGATATATGTCGTACGTTGAAGATGAAAATGGAAATCATATACTCGATGAAGACGGTAATAAAATAGAATATACAGTAACTTATGATAGCAACATCGATCCAGATTTTATTTATACGCGCCGCGAACCATTACATATAAATGATGATGGACACATTGATACGGAAGACAGAAATATTGTAATAAAGGATGGTGTTGATGCAGATCATGCTGTATCTAAGGGACAATTAGATGCTATCCACACATCATTGCAAGGTGAAATACAGACAGCAGATACAACACTTAGATCTCATGTCCAAACATCTATTACCAATTTAGATACCAAGATAGCTGGTGACATACAGACAGCAGACAATAATTTGGAAGCCAGAATAGCGACATTACGTGAGGCTGACATAGAATTAGCAACCAATAATATGAGTTCAGTTGTTTTGACTGAGGTACAAGCCAAAGTTATGTTGAATTTATCTGAGACTCTTTTATGGGAAAGTTATCAGTTGGCTGATTGTTTGTATAAAACAGATAGAGGATTATCGACTGAAGTTGAATTAAATAAACCAGGCAGAGAGGTCATACAATTGTTTGATCAGTCATTAAAAGAAAATCATGCCATTCAAACGACGAATGCGAATAGACCATTACTTTGCACTAAAGCAGAAAAAATTAATTACAGATATTATTTGAAATTCGATGGCAGTAAACGTATGATCTCAGACATTAATTTAAATCCAACTGGTGGTGTTGCTGATATTGTTAATATATATATTGTTTATCGATTGAATTCATATTCTGGATCACATTCACATGTCAGAAATGGATTATTTGGTCATGATAATGGTGGTTGGGATAAATTTGTTTGTTTTTCACTTAATGGTTTATCATTAATTGTATCTGGCGCTGATCCCCAATTTGTTGTAATAGGTTCAACAGATGCAATAAATGTAAGTCCAATTGCTGATTACAAATCAAAGGCGAATGCGTCTGAACTGAATAAATGGAAAAGTTTATCAATTCATTGGGATGTGCCAGGTGGTAGTGAGGCGTCTGAGATATGGTGTAATGGTAAAAAACTTGCTAATTTCACAACCAGAGCATCAACTGGTAGTAATGAAATGACATTTGGTGATTTGAATCCTAATGGTACTGCTGGATTGAAGGGTGATATCGCATTTTATTGTGTGTATAAAGGAACGAAGCATGATGAACTTAGAATTAAATTACATCATCACGTAATGTGTAGATGGTTTGAAGTTGATTGTGACCCTATTTTAGACGCACCTCCGTCTGAAGAAAACGAATAATATAACAAACAAGTATGATAGCTAATATTATCAAATATGTTGAACATTTTTTAGCAGAAACAAAGGAAGAAAACAAGGAAGTGAATGAAGTAATACTCAAATCAGCTCTTGTATATCAATATTTGTACCATAAACATTTTGACGATTTATTGACTGTAAAAGATGTCCTTGAAATGAATAATGGGGAAATAGGACTAATTGGTAATGGTAATGGTTTGTCAACTAAAATATTGGAGAGATTATTTGGTTAGAGTCAAAAATTACACACGCACAGTATCCTTCATGATGCATTTGGTAGGTTTTACTGTGATTTTAGTAAAGATCGTGGATACTTATATATGATACCAGAAAGATATACCCCATCATGTTTCAAAAAGTTTCCGTTATGTGGTCAAATCTTTGGATTGATCTATTGTTTTGGACTGGAATAATTATCTAGATTATATGTATGAAGAAGAAGTATATATTCGATTGGAACCATATTTCTAATAAGTTAACAAGAAGCCAAGTGGAGGAATTAAAAGCTTATTACAAGACATATCATCGCAAATCTTGGGCATTCAAGATGATAGCAAAACGAATGCGTAAATGGAAGTTGTTGGGTAATACTGTCTCTGTATTAACAGCATCATCCGGGATAGCTGCAGCTATTCCTACTGGTAGTATTAGTTTAGTTGCGATAAGCACTGCGGCTATTTTAATTCAAACCCTTATGAAGCATAAGAATATTGATCAAAAAATTCATAGCTGTACATTTGCGTACCAAAATTATGAGCATTTGTTAAATGAGATCATGGATGCGTTAAGATCTGGTGAATTCCAAAGAGATGATTTATTGTCTAAAATGAATATCATAGACGACTATATAGTAGATATCACACCTGTGGTTGACAAATACTTGAAAAAATATGATGAAAAATTCAGCGCATGATTATCTTTTTGATATCATCACCATTAAGTGAATAAATTTCACTCCAATATGTTTTATAGCTTTTCAATGTTTTTTTACATTCAGTAATTGGAATATTATCAAATGGAATTCCCATCATATGAAATATCTTTGTCATAATAAAATTAATGCTAATCATTCTTTTTCTTTTTCTTTTACTATTAACCAAACGAATAACACTTCCTATATAATTATAAATCTCATCAATTTTGTGTTTCTGTAAGTTTGATAACTGAATTCCATAGTTGTCTTGTAATTTCATTATATGATTATTTATATGATATTTTCTATGGTATACAGATTTTCTTATAAATTTATGTCTGTTCTCATAAAAATTAACATATTCTTTAACATAATTATATCTATGAACAATACCACAAGATTTACAAATTTGCATGCTATTATCATTGATAATATCCTGATTGTTGCAGCATTTATCATCTTTTGGTTTTCTGGAAAAATCTATTTGCTGGTCACAAAAAGGACAAACAACTTCTGATTCTTTCAAGTAATTGTGAATATCTTCATTGCAATTCATTCTATACTATTATATGAGATATTTTTTATGTACTTACAAGTTGCGCAAACACAGTCTGCTTTTCTGTTCACTACAAACTTTACTGACAAACTTTACTGACAAACTTTACTTCAAATACAAGTTCATCTGATATTACATGACAATCTGATGACTCATCGGGAAAGTCCCATTTCATCATAAACTTCCTGTTTTCACCAGACATGTCAAGACTTGTTTCTGAGAAAAACTTCCTGCTTTTCCGAGAAAGACTTCCTATAGTCTGGCGTCACGTGATGGAACCAGCATCGCAAAAAGAAACTTCCCCTCTTGATCGCTTTGCGATCAATTCACTGCCTCACAAAAGCTCCGCTTTTGTTCCCCAATGCGAAAATATGGATCTAGCATATAAAAAAATGATGTGGAGCCATGTGATGGAACCAATATAGTTGAAAATGTTATGGCGACATTATGCCTATTGTGCCCTACGACATGCAATCTCTGCGAGATTGCATGTCTACCCACAATAGGCCGGAAGGAGCCTCACTCATTGACTTCGTCAACGACTTCCCGAGCCTGCTCGGCTCCTCACCATATGTTGGTGACCATATGATTATAGTAGTTATAGAGTTGGCGCTGTTCAAGACCAGTTTTGAAAAAACTGGTCTCGAACCGCCAACTCTATAACTACTAGCTTTGGCCAACCGAAGTCGTCAGTTTCGGTCTTGGCAGTTGTAGCCCTTTGACAGTTTCAAGTTCCTCTTGATCCTTCTAGAGCTTTGACATTTTCGCTACTTTTCCGCTGTGATTTTCTTAATGTTTAGGTCTTCTTTAATTTGTTAGCTTTCCTTAGAACTGATCCAGCGAGTAGGAAAGGGCATGTGTCTCACTACCCTGCCAGAGGTATGAGCTCAATGTTTTTCTACCAATCAGATTGGCTGTCAACCAGGGTGACAACTACTCTATTTAATTAAAAAATTTTAACGAAAGTTGTGGGCCATGGTGATGATAAGAGAATATCTCCATTTCGAAAGTTGCGATACAATATAAAAGTTGTTACTGAAATCCTGAAGTAGCCACTCTCCCAAAGTACCTGATGGGGTGACAAGACAGGCTGATGGCTACTTATTATGGGTTATTTTGCTTCAAAGCACTGATAGATAATTTAAAAATGACCAAGAATTCCTACCTGAACTTGTCTAAATAACGGTTCGAGACTACTTACATCTTTGATCATTAAAATCAGGAGTTTTTTTTGAAAAAGTCGCTTAGAATGTTTGTTGAAGTTGATTATTTTCATGCTGAACATACAGTAATAATGGTGCCTTGGATACGAACCTATCGTGAACCGAATGTGAAAATTTTCAAGAGAAATTATTGCAATATGGAAAGCGAACCATTGGAAGTACAAACTATCTAAATTGCCCTAAATCGACCCAGAAACCTCTCTGGAAACAGAAACACACGACTGAAGTGAGGCAAGCTTTTTGCTTATTTCAAACTCGTTAAAACACAAAAATAACCTACCTTATAGCCACAAATCGGCCCAGAAACCTCATCGGAAACAATCAAACGACTAAAGCGAGGTACAAATCCTTATATTTCGACTGATAGTAAAGATATACTCGTATATTTGTTAACGTTTCGGACGCAAAGATTTGAATTCTTAAAATGTTTAAAATCCAAACTGATTTTATACCTTCATAAAGAACTTTTACTATACAAAATCTTTTTCCTTTTCCTTCAGCGAATTCTTTACGTGTCAACCAGAAGAACTAACAGCTAGGTACTTAAAAAACGAGCGCGCAAGCAGAGAAAGACATCTGAAATCCTGGCTAATTAAAACGTGTACTGCTGTTTAATTTCTTAGAAACCTGTAATTTGGCTTTTGCCTTGATCCTAGCTTGGTACAGGTTCTTTTGGCATCACTTCTTATCATAAGACATCCCATGATCGAAAGGTGGCGCGCACAAAATGTATGTTTTTCCTTTTTTTTAACATCTGACAGAAAGATTCATACAAATGAAATATTCGGGTTCTTCTCGAGGGTAGTAATGGGTGTGATCCGTAAAAGGCCTGTTTTCCCCCGTGAAATGAGAAATGGCAATTTCTCTTAATAGAGGGCCGCTTAATGAAGGTGAAACTAACAGTAAGGGTGGGAGCGACAGAGGACCGCTTAATGGCGGTTTCATTGTACGGCATACGGAGAGTAGTCCAGTACCTCTTGTGAACCTATAATTTCAGAGGCATTCTAAAACAATATTGCTCATTGTCTTCAGGGATAGGTGCATTGTTTGTGCCCTTATCTTATTGTTCTTATGGCCAATCATGTGAGATGTTCAATGAGGTGCTGGTCGACTCCATACGGAAATACGTAGGAGAAAGTGTTGATTAAATCAGCCCTTAATGGCAAAGCTTATATGTTCAGGAAGCCCACCAGACGTGTCTGAAAAAATCGCAGTTTGTAAGTGTATTTATTTTCATGTATTATTTTTATTTTTAAATGACGGTGTTTTGGAGGGTGTAATTTCACACAAGTTTAAAATACCATTCGTTTTTAGCCTTTTCTTCCGATTTTTCGAAAGCAGCTGTATTTTTTCTTTAAGTTTTTTTTTATTTTCCTTGTAAAGCCACTGGTTTTTAGGTGGTTTCAGCGGTTTTAATGTAGCTTTGCCTCTATATATCTATATGGAAAAGTAAGAAAACTGAAAACGACCTAAATAGCCATAAAATGCCCCAGAAACGTTTCTGAAAACAAAGAAACAAATGACCGAAGCAAGGTAAGTTGTTTTTCTTTATTCAAATTTCGTTCGTCTTTTTACAAGTTGAAAAAAATTCAACTCCTTATGTTTCAACTGTTAAATAGCCCGAAGCGTAATAAACGAACGGACGCTGATCGAGCTTGGGCTACCTGTGATAAGGCCATACATCTAATTTTGCTCGCACTTTAGCAGTAAGGCGCATTTTAAATTTGATTTTTTAAGAAAATTGAATGTTTAATTTGTGAAATTGTCTCTCATGAAAAGAAGCTTTTGCTTTGTTCTATGAGTAGTTCAAATTTTCCATACGTTCCGCTAAGATGAATCACTCAAGAATTATTTCAACCGATCACGGTCAAATGAAAAGGGCCTCGTTTGTTCATATAAAAATCTCCTCGGAAAATAAATACATAAATAAATAAATAGAAACAAGTTAATAAAAAAGCGCAACGCAAGCACGAAACGTAAGTAAACATAAAATTACAGTTAAAGAAGAACAAGAAAAGCATTTTAATCTCCTGCCAAACTTGACTGCCACTAAAACAACAATAAAGCATAGTATTATAGTTGGCCGTTAAAGTAAAAGAAGGTTGATTAAAAAATATGGGTTAATTAGCCATTCTAAATATGACATGCATGATTTGAAATATCTGTAATAATAATCGTCCTTTTTCGTGTTAGTAAATTGACAGGTATTTCCTATGAAGGATTCCATACCAAACTTTGTCTATTATTTAGTACAAGTAAATTCTCTTTAACCCTCCGACGTACAAGCTCGAACCAATTATAATCGGAGTCGTGAAAACGCCAACACGTCCCATGCGTCTTCTAACATACATTTCTTCACATAAAAGTCAGTAGCCTTAAAAATTGACTGATGTCGGGTTCTTGCTCGACCCACATACAAATCCACAATGCAACTTAGTAAAGACAACTATGAACTTTCAATTTTCTAAGAGGCATCGAGGAGGTTTACGTAATGTTGAAATAAATTCCCGCCAGATAATTCTCACACAAAATTATAATTCTCTTATGACAGCCTGACCAGGAAAATCTACTAAAATCGCAATTGCATGCATCAGCCGGTTTCGATTGTCACAAAGGACTATGGTGGCGGTCTAACAAAGAAAATACACCATAAAACTGAAACGACGAACACATGTCGCACCACATCATTACAAACGGCGTGACAAGACTGAATACTTCTCTGGTCCTGTTTTGTTTTTTTCGTTTCCTGGCGTATGGTGACAAGTCGTGCGACCAAAGCCCTTTGTGTTGCTGGCAGTCGACAGAGCCAAAAGGAGGTTACCCGAAAAACAGACAAACCTACCTTAAAATCCACCCACTTGCGCTGACTGCGCTCACTCTTTCCAAAAATAATACTTTTTTGCTTCACGACGTGATCGCTGTTCTCATAATGTTGATGTATGTCATGCTGTTAAATAACCCCAAGGACACATACCGATCGCACCTGCTGATATAATTCTCCACGTTGCTGACAGAAATGACTCGTGTAAAATAACGCGTTTAAGGAATGCATGCTGCGAATTTTTTTCGTAGCCTAAGTCCCTCATGTATGACAAAACACTATTATGTTATTTTATTATTCCACCATTGCGCCATTTTAGCATATTAGGTCAAGAGAACGGGCAAAATATGCCACATTATTACACTGTAGGACAGGGCAAAAATACGGACGGAAAGCGGAGAAACAAAATGGCAGAAATAAACAGCCCAAACTTACTGGAAAAAAATAGCGGAATGATAAATCCCTTATTCGATGGTTTAACATATAATACTCGAGGACATTTTGCTCATTGCTCGTAACTACGCAACTCGCAAAATATCTTCGCGTATTATATGTTAAAGTATCGAAAAAGGTGTATGTATATAGTAAGAATGCAAACCCGGTATTGTAAATAGACTCTGTGAAAAGTAATTTTCCTTGTAATTTTAGCTGACCACGTAAATACTGCTTTTATATGTTATTAAATAAAAATTCTGGATGGAAATTGAATATAAACCGTAGACGGTGGTAAAAAAGACCATTACTACTGTGTTTCCTCTTTTTGGTCATTATTTTGTGAATGCTAAAAATGCATCTTGTTCGACCTCCTCGTACGTTCGTCTGTAATTCTATTGTGACCAACTAAATATGCATTTTTCTGTGCTTTGAAGTTATACATGATGCATATGATGGCAAGAACATGGAGAAACGAAAAACTAATGTCTTGCCTACCGATATTATCGAAAATGAAAGGAATAAGGTTAGATAAGCTGCATATAACCCTACATGTCTGCAAAGAGCCTGTAATGAAATAGATCATTTTGCATCATGGCGCCTGAGAACAGATTTCAACCTTGCAGTTATTGGTGTCGTTCCATCCAGAGTTCTCTTTGTCATTACTGTAAATACATGCTAATCCAAGACAAAGATATGTATTGCCAATAAAGTGCGTTTAAAAGTGTTCATTAGTCACTGGCCTGGCTTAGATTATTAAGCTTATTTAGTTACTTCAGCAGCAGATGTTGGTGTACGGAAAGATGACGTTTCTCGGGTGGAGAAGAAAATATTCCATGCACTTGAGAAAATGATTACCTTATTATAGAAAATTAATGATGCATGTTATCAACGCGAATTTAAAAAAAGTTCGCGTTATTTTTATGCACCTTAATTCACCTCACTGTTAATTAAAATCACATTCTTTTGCAGCATCGTTATTTTAAGACACCTTCATTTATAGCAGAGTTACATGTCATCTACCTCTCTGTTAGAGTTAGTCGACATAATTTAAAAAAAAATGTCTTTAGATTCGTCAATGTAACGATCTTCGTCTCCAAGGGGATAGCCCATTTCTACTCCCGTGTGTAAAATGTCCATTGCCTTTATTAAACCTCGAGTTCCGTTGTTGGACATTGTTGTTTTGTCTAAGAAAAGAGCAGTCTGCTATATAAATTATTACGCATAAAGCATCAAATACACGCTAATTAAATGCACGTAAACGTATACCATACGGAAATTCGCGTTCATTAAATGGATGTTAACATAACTTTTTCAAAAATTCGCGTTAATTTTATATCACGTAGATTTTGTTCGCGTTGTTAAAATGCTTCGTTATATTCCTATAATAAGGTAACTCTTTTCATTTGCAGAAACTCATTACATATTCTAGAGACAATTCCATATTACATATTCCATCATTACATATTTTACAGGCAAGGCAAGAAAACGCAAATGTGTTTCATCTTTACTGCACAAGTGTTAAATTATGTAGTGTAAACGTAATTCATTTCGGTCGATTTTGATCGATTTGATACCCTGAGGCAGCGTGATTCCATTGAAATGGAAGCAGGCAGTTACATCGCACTGTTTCTTACCTTATACAATATCACAAAAGCCTCGTGTGCAGCAGCTAGTTTAAGTTTAATGACACTTGCCATGTGCAAGGGACAAAAAAAAAAAAAAAAAAAAGAAAAGAAGAAGTAAAATAAAAAATTAATGGCCATCCTGTAATAAATTTCCGATCCAAAAACGTAAACCTCTTATAATACTAATTTGAAAAAGTCTAACGTACAATATAAGATGAAATCTGAGAAAGAAGTATTCTTAGAAAGGTTTTTTATAATTTAATAGCACAAATAAACTAAAAGAGCCGTTTTAACAGAATATAAGCTGGTTACGGGCGATGCGCACTGTTGGAATTGGCTTATACGTAACTCGATGAAAAATCAATGAATTTGAGAACGTTATATGAACTCAATTCGAAAATCCTCTTCGGTAGTATTTCAGTTCATTATTCTGATCATAAAGGAAGTATGATTCTTTATTTTCAACCAAACTTTACGCTACATCTATGTTTATGACAACATCATAAATTATTTCTCTCCGAGTCCGGGCTGTATTTCAAGTTTAAGTAGCCCGTAATAGTTTAATCAGAATTAGACATGCCCGTCTTTGGTGTTCTATCGAAACTATACCAATAATGTTTAGGAAAATCATTTAGTACAAATTTGTACAAGGTTTAACAATGAACAAATTGAGGTCGTTGTGACGTCAAAATTCGTTGCCATGGCAACGTCATATGAGGTCAAGATACCCTATTTTGGACCCTTTTAGGCTAATAACTCAAAGACCACTCGATGAAAGCTCTTGTTTTTGATCTCAAAATAATTCCTAATTGTGGGGAGCTGAGGTTGGTTATCACGTTGAAATGTTATTTGTTAATATTTTCACAAAAATAAAGATGGTTGTCTTTAATATAAAATTATTGTTATTGCATAGTATGCATAATAAAAAATCTTTTTAATCGCAAAAAATATCTTGCTAATCGCAAAGCAGTAGGTACTACATTGTGCTTTTTAGAACTGATTCTCAATGTATACATAGCAGCAGTAACAAAATATTCTAAATGAACATTTTAGGTTGATGTGAACGAGGACATTATTAAGCCTTATAAATTGTCTGCTAAGAAATGCAGCGTGGCTGCTCATAGAGAAACTTTCCGTCTACACATCGTAGAATCTACGGGCATTATTTCTTTCCTGTAAACCACTATAAAGTGAATGTTAATTTTGCCATGTGCTATACTAAGACTACCCCTTTCACCCCGAAGCGCGCATATAAGCGCGCTCCTAAATATGGTGTACATTTTGGCCCCCAAAAGGCACATCATGGCTCTTTTTAGTTCCTAGTCCCCCTCAAATAAGACCATAAACAACGTGCTACAAAATGGCGGCGATTTCAAGCGGATTTGCGACATTTCTTCGGAGTTTTTTTTGAGTTTTCCTCGCTGAGTTACAGATTTGTTTACAAGGGGATTTAAACATGGCGAACTTCATACAGATATTGCTGATTTTTTCCGTATTTGCTTCAAAACGCCTGAGGATATTTACCGATTACCTCAACGCTGGGAAAGGGGAGATCGAATCTTAACTGTTTCACCTATCCGAAACCAAAGATGCCCAGAACCAGGATTTTGCCGACATTTCTGGTGAAAACCAAAGACTGTCAGCTTCTGAAAATCGTGTGCCAATGAAAAATCGCTTATAACGGCATAGAATAGTTTGAGAAATCAACTGGTAAGGACTGAATGAAATCCGCTATGATTATACTTTCCAAAAATGTTTGAATAGCTATATCTACATTAAAGTTGCAGCCTGCAGCCTTGTGGTCATGGCGTATTCTGTGAAGCTTTTTCTCGGAAAATTCTGGGGTCAAAGGGGTAGCTACCACTTAGCAATAAACTTATTCTGATCGAATAGTCCCTCCTGCACTCAGGATGGGAGGTCAACATCGAGTACTTAACTAAAACTCAGTGTTTTCCTCTCCTTCGCCTTTATCACTTTCATGAGCATGCCCGGCAAACTGGCCGTTAGCCATGTCATCGTTAGCCTCAGCATCCAGGCCTGGTTGAGCCCTCGGTGAATCGGGTACAGGCAATTCTGAAGTGGACAGAAATTCTTCCGGTATTTTACTGAAGCGAGCCTCGTCATATGAAGTTTCTTCCTCTGCCGGTATTTTGTCCTGTATCTCTAGGTAGTCCTATAGTATAGCGTCAAAAGACAACCGCATATTTAAGAAATGTTTAATGAAGCGCGTTTTAGCATAGCTTGATGCAAAAACTAGAGAGAAGGTTTCACATGAATGGCGTGAGTCACAAGGTCTCACATGAATGGCTTGCTACCCTTCGAGAGAACAATAGAACAAACAACAGGAACAATGCCCCTTGCCCCCGAAAACAGTAGCAACTGCTACACTAGAGGATCAGTAGAATGACAAGCTTACGAGAGCTGCTACACTACCGAGAAAGTTTGGAAGTTCGAGCGTAAACCTGGGCCGCTGACGTGGGTTTACACAAGTTTCATAGGTCCTACCGAATTCTTCCGCACTTACTCGTGCAAATTTTTAAGACAACGGTACGTGTATTTTTGCCTCACTCTATTCAAGAGCTTAATTGAAAAGTACTTCCTAAACTAGACAGTTGTCCAGTCGAGCTCGCCCTGGTAAAATTAAGTTGTTGTTGTTCTATTAATGAAATACAATAAGAGCAAAGAAAAGAATAATATCTTGTTAAGGAAGGTAGATGGGTTACGAAGGAATAGAGGGCTTGTCCCCATAAGAGTAGTTCGGATCATTTAACACACAATTTGACTGGTTTGTGATCGTTTTTGACGTGCAAACATGGTACGGTTATGATGTAACAATTTTTGCTGGCTTCATTTCATAAAGTTTCCTTCTTTATTTCATAAAAGAGTAATTGTGTTTCTTGTTTACAACTCCTGTACAAGTCAAAACGACTTATCTTTCTGCGAACATTGTTTAAGCTTTTGTCTCCCAAGAATGCAAAAACTAAACATTTAAGAAAAATCCCAATTTCATGTGGTGAAATATCCCCCGGGGGGCTTACTCCCTTATATACGCTATACAGGTATGTGCCGCCCGATAGGGTAGGGTTTTTAAGGTGCTCTGTGTTTAAATACAAAAAAATTTTCAAGCCTCTATGTATGCCCCCAAAATTGGGTTTTTTAGCTAAGGATCGCACATATCGCGCACTCTTTGTAGTTTTCAACAAAAGGAATTTTTTCTGAAGGTCCCAAAGGATTTGAATACATTTTTGACCTTTGTGCATGCAGCTGAGACCGCCAATTAACTTTTTGGGACTAATTCAAGCCCCCCAAAAGTGTGGTATTGTTCAGTATCGCCAAATTCTATAAAAATAGCGCCCAAAATGATATTTTTGAGGTGCCCCAACGGAAACTGAGGTGCTTTTATGCTGGGGCCGTTGCACAAAAACGAGCACTTTTTTGAGGGCTGGGGTGCCACCCACCCCACCCCCTCAAAAATGAAATTTCCACCTTACCGACAAAATCGCAGACTTTCTACAAAATAAACATTTTTTCTGATAGCCCCGAGGGATTTGCATTATTTTTGGGCCTCTGGGCAGCATTTTCAGCGCACTTGACCACGCGCAACGCATTTGTTAGTCTCTGCGTATGCCCTAGACTTGCTCCAAGTCGACCTCCTATAAATCGTTAAGCGAGCGACAAAAAAATCATAAAAAAAGCGAGCGTTTGCGAGCGTGCGTTTGCGAGCGTGCGTTATAGCGAGCACGATCGCGAAGCGACCGAGAGGGAGGTGGCGAAGCGACCGAGCGAGCGACGCAGTCGCGAGCGAGATCGACTTGTTTCGCCTGAATAGATTTGAATCACATTAAAAATTCACGCGCGAAAAATGATTGACGTATGCTTTGTCGGGAGTGGCGTCAAATAACTTCAATTATTAAAAACTGGACTAGGTATATTGGATTTCTACCATTCTGATTGGCTGAACGGAGCCAGGCTATCAGCTCATATACCTGCTGTGACCAAATATGGACAATGAACACTCAACAACAAAATGAACAAGGTGAGCTGGAAGTTTTTTCCTCGCCAGCAACCCGGCGAGAAAAATAGACAAGAAAAATCACTTGGCAGCGAATTTGAATTAAGCAGAAATTCCAACAGCGTCACTAACAGCGTCGTCTAACACAAGTCAAAATTGTTTGAAGAAACTGTGCAGAAAAACAAATTAGAAATTTAAGCATTGAGCGTTGTGTTTACAATTAATTTCTTTCATCGATCGTCACGTCGATCATTAAAATTGAACAAACGGTAGGTTTTATCAGGAAGCCTTTCCACTTCAAAAATAATTAATATCAAGACAAGACAAAATAAAACACAGTGAAATGGGCAGAAGCATTTAATAACAACTGTCACACATTCATGACGATTCGGTGCGAAAATCATGAAGCAGTCTAAACAAGTACTAAACAAACTAAGGGCGAAAATTTTTTCGGCTTTAACACGCAAAATTGTCACTGGTTTACCTGCACTCGTTGTAGCTCTGTGTTCCAACAGGTCCAAATGCTCAGATAGAAATCGGATGCCATGTAAACGGAGTTGAATCGCTTTCCCAGTTGTTTGAATGTTGTTTTTACCATTCCGTCCGCAACCTCTAAACCGAGAACAACTACATTTTGTGCTTTGCATTAAACAAACTATGATGGTGAATTCTAATGTTCCTCGCTACAGTAATCTTGCTTCTGAGCTGCATAGAAATTACTTCTTCAAGTTCAAATTAGTTCTGTCTTCATTTCGATCAAACACGCACATGATGGCTCCGTTGTGCGAACAGATTACAAACTTGTTCTGTTTCAACTCCAGCAGCTAATATGGTGAAATTGTACAGCTTCAATCCGCTTTGAACGATGATTACAACAACATTTCGGGAAAAATCAAACATGTACCATATTTCAGAGCCAATAATTAGAAGATTTTTTTCCCAAACTTGTGCCACTTCGTTCACTTTCGAGCAGTTTTCATTGATTCATTCAGCTTTGCAATGAAACGCTGCAACACTTTGCAAGGTTTTGGCGCCTTTTTTGTTCAGTCATGTGATCGATTCTTGCTCCCTTTTTATCCCTTTTCTCATTTTTCTCTTTCTTTCTTGATTTTTTTAAACAAAAATAGTAGTTAAGTTTTTAATAAAACAATTATTCTACTCGGGCTTGCTGGATATCAAATGATTATAACCAACTCGGCGCTACGCGCCTCGTTGGTTATCTATCATTTCATATCCAGTGCGCCCTCGTAGAATAATTGTTAAATGGTATCACACGTGCCGCGAACTTCGCGCGTAATAACAAACTGCTGTCAGTCGGCGAATGGAAGCGGCGGGGTTCTACTCCCACCAAGTCATTTTGTAGGCTATCTCTCACTCCAAATTCCAAGAACTCAGTTTGTTTACAGTGTGGCAACCGGATTGAGATCGCAGACAGGCGAAGGAAGCTTTTCGACGGTGGAGAGAAAACACAGTTTTGCAAAAACCTTGACAGGATCTTCGCTGTCAGTTCACCACACGCGGGTGATATTTCGTACTTCTCAAACATTATCTGCCGTCCGTGTTCTGACAGGAACATAACACTTTTAAAAAAAGTAGATAATGCTGGCAGAGTTCTAACTGAAACCCAAGATCGCTTGTCAAAAGAAAGAGGCGAAACCGTAACCAAACGAGGACTTTCTTGCGAAGGTGAAGAAACTGCTGCTGAGTCGGGTGCATCTAACACTGGCGGCCGTGCAAAAAGAAGAATCGCACTCTTTTCAGAGGCGACAACAAATTCTTATTCTCCTGCAAATAGTGTAAAGGATCAAGGAACTCAAACTGATCAGGAGGCTAGCTCAGCATCAGTCAGTGTAAGTCTTGTATCTAGCATTATAAATCTCGTCCGTGAGGACTGCGAGTATTTAGAAGCCGTTCGTAACAATAAAAACATGTGAAGTAGTTTCTCAGTGCTTTCAATACAAATTTTGCTTATGACTCGAACAGATTTTAACATGTGTTCCAGCTTATTCCTAACTAACTATACCGCAAGCCCGAAAAATTAAAAATTGAACTTAATGTTTGAATTAAAATGAAAGCAAAAAAACTAATGTCCTTTTGGGCGAATCGAATGCTTCATGCACAGCACAGAAACAAAAATCATGTGAATCATTACGACTTTACTTGACATAGAATGCTGTTTCTCGTTTTATGAGATTTATATTATTATTATAATTACTTTTTGGGGGGAGGGGGGCTTGGTTTTGGGTAATTTTCCTCTGGGCAAAAAAAAAAATTATCTTCACGTTGGACAAGTTTTTGTTTTCAAATATGTAGGTTTTATTTTTTCATCCGAGGCTCCCTTTGTTCGATTTTGTTTTTTCGTCGGAGTGTTTCTGTGTGTGTGCGTGTTTATTTTTATTTTTTGCTTTGAACATTTAATCCCAAGCTAATAATATCTTTTGTCCTCTGTTTTAGGTTGTAATTAACTACCCCAACAGTGCTAGCAAATTAAACCACCTCCCAAGTCATTATCATCAGCTGTGTAGGCAGTTAGCCATTGGCACTCCGAAATCTGTTGCTGCAAGTGTGGTTAAAGTAGAAGCTCTCAAAACAGAAATTCTAGAGCAATTTTCTGTTGTAATCAAGGATGAGCTAAAGCAGCTGTGCTCAACAAACAATCCCTCTGTCTTGAGAAAAACAAGTAAGGAAGATCTTATTAACTTTTCATGGGATAGTGTACACAAGGAACTACAAGAGAAAACACCAACTGTAGAGAGATTTGCAAGAGCATGTGTGGAAAATCCATCCCAATCCAGAAATGTCCACAAGAAGGATGAAGCACTTATTCCAGGCATGTGTGATGCTGTCTGCCAGCTCATATCGATTTTCAGTGAGGGCATGAATCTAACCAGAACAGTGAAAAGTGTGATTTTGAAGAAATGTGGGCTTACGAAGGTTGGATTTGAAAGGCTTGCGTCTGTGAATGTGTGTATGGGTTACAATGCAACTAACAGTTTGTTTGAGCGTTTTGGTGAGGACTTTGATAAGGAACTGTTGAAATGGAAGGAGCAGGTTGAGGAAGATGTTGAGAAAGAGAAGGAGATATCAGAGAGAATAGATCAGTTGGAGGAGGAGCAGGCTCCAGCTCATGAGATTGCAGAGGAGTGTGAAAGACTGAAAGCTCACAGGGAGAGTATGCATCCAGGATACTCATTCACTGGTGACAATGTCGATATGATGATCAAGCCTCGCCAAATGACACAGGCAAATCAGAACAAGGATCATCATATGTTTCAGTATGTTGCATACGAGAACCGAGTATCCCAGAACCACCTCCCTATGATGCACCGATAGGTGATGTCACCAAGGTTCCCTTTACCACCTTCCTGCCCAGTACCGCAGAGCAAGAGCTTTTGTCAGAGGAGCTTGCCCTAGTAATGTGCCACATGTGGGTAACACATATTCCCTCCCTCAGCTGGTTTGCCGATTGTGTTCCTACAAACATCCCACATAAGCACATGGATGATATGAATAAGAAGACCAACAAAGTGAGTTAAAACATATCATTTTTTATCTTGTTTGTACTCAGTGCTGACAACAAGCTTAGTGTTCAAAAAATTATCCAATCTGAAAAAACAAGGTACTCTTTCTGTGTAGATATTGGAAACTAACGTTTGAAATGAAAATGCTTGTCAGTTGTTTTTGTTCTAATCTGATTGTGCAGACTCCCTTTCTTTCCCCTGCTTAGTATTTAAATTTTGGTTTATTCGGGGGAGCAAAAGTTATGTTTTGAATAATTTGTTTTATACCAAAAATTAATTAATAAAAGAGAAGTTGCTTTAATGTACTATAGGAAAATGTGTTGTTTCAGAAAATATCCAAACCCCTCCCACAGGAGGATTTTTGTTGTGAATTTCCACACTCCTCTGGAAAGGTCACTTAGATCCTATACTTTCCATTATAGAATTTTGTATTTTGAGACCCTCACCCCTTCAGAAATTTCAATGACCTTTCATCAGTTTAGATGGATATTTTGTAGATTTTCACAATAGTAACCCTACATCATGGATAATGCAACAGATGCACATGCAGCTATCAGCACAAAAAGTAATGCAAAAATAACTATTTTTTTTTCAAAAATAACAGGTGCACTTGGGAGTTCTCCGGAAAAATGAACAATATGAAGAAGAGATGGTTGATCTCCTAGAATGGCTTCATCGGTACGTTCCCGGCCATGATGAGGAAAATGTTGAGGCGGTACCCGTCAAGACTCTCAATGGTGGAGATTACCTTACATATGAACGCCACCAGGGAGCGCAGTCTTCAATGCAAGATGCTCGAACACCATCCACACAGCTGTCTGGTCTATTGGGAAAGTTTGAGGACTTCCATACTCAGTGTGAATGGCTTAAGGTAAATAAACTTCTACTGATAAGAATAGCATTCTGTGCTATCCAGAAAAAAAAAAACAGGAACTTACATTCTTAAAAATACTTACACTACACTAAGCAAACTGGTCCTTCCCCCCCCCCCCCAAACACACAAAGAAAATACTGCACTGGTTTTTTAATTTGTAAAAACCTACTGGACCCCCATTGTAGACTTTCTCAAAGTCCTGTTAAATTTTTTTTTTTGGTGCCCGGTTGGTTGCTTCGCTTGCTCCCTCTCGTTCGAAGCAACCGTGCTTGCTATAATGCTCGATATGTTTTATACGAGGTCGACTTGGATTAAGTCTAATATCCTTGTGGCATGTGTGTTTAACCTAGGTCAGCGTTAATATTCAGTCAATCAAATAACAACATGCAATATGTGTCTTGGATGAGAGTTTGCATGCAATAACTAGACATGGTTGCCCCCCCCCCCGGGGGTGGTGGTATACCAATGTACCAGAAAAACATGTATCAGGGCATGTACACAGTATACCCGAAATTTCCCCTCAAAAACAAAGATAAACACATTATACATAATAATAATAACAATAACACTAATACACCTATTTAAATTCCTCCAGATTACCCATACACTGTAAATTCAAAAGAGCTGTTTCAGCCCCAAAGTGCCGATTCAGCCCCTTGGCCCATGTAGCTGTTTTGGCCCTTTGTGGGGCTATTAAGGAAAATTGGTCTGAATCGGCCCCATTAAAAACCATTTCAGCCCCACCAAAAACCGAATCAGTCCACTTGTAGAAATCAATTTAGCCCTTAGGTACAGTTCGGCCATTACATAAAGCTGTTTTGACCCAAACTGTTAGGACCATTTCGGGTAAACCCTAGTAGGGTCATTTTGGGTGATCCCGAAATGGCCCTCAATTTAGGAGCCATTTTGGTACTTGACCGAACTGAATCAGTTGGATAATTACCGACAGGTTTACTCGGCTGCTGTAACATTTATTTACTTTGTCAAGTTAAACCTTCCTTTCAAAATCGTGCGTTTTAATATTCATTGTTGATCAGATGAAATGCACGAAAAAGAGAGACTGACGCCGGACTGAGAATGAGTTGTCAGTGAGATTATTCGTATTATTGTATGAAATCATGCGAAATTATTCTTTTTCTCTTTTGGTATTCGTCACTGACTCGAACTGACACCAATACAGTAAATCAATGCGTTAATCACTCACGAAATCTCTCTGACTGTATACAAAAAAAAATTATAAAGGACAGGAAAATGAATAAACAGATCGAATACGTGAAAAGAATGAGATGCGTGGAGTTCCAGATGGGATTCGAACCCACGACCTCGAAATATTTATACAAGAGATACACGTCATAAAGTGGCTATTTTTTAATTCTATTTTATGTTTTTTATTTTTTGAAATGTTGGTAGAACAAGAAAGTTTTCTTTGGTAGATTTCCCCTGCTTGACATCCCGCCAAAACTGGACTCACCAGATTGGCCGAGGAGGCTTTGGTACTAATTGACATGCGCATTGCGTACGAGTACATTCCCAAGCGACTGTTCGGTTTTTGGCGCCCGCTTTCAACGATTATGTTCTGTTCTTCGCGTGGTACTCTGAGATAAATTTGACTCGTTTCGAAAAGATAGCGGATGAACTATATCTTCTTATATCGCTTTACAACTGCTGGTTGCTGTATGCAACCCTTTCACAACGTACGTTATATCTACGGCTGCTACCCGTGGTGTTCTGTCGAGCCTCTTCAAGGAGCGGTTTTGGCCGCCACATTAATTTCTCGCTGATTCAAAGATTGCAGTGATTGCTCTCAGTGCTCTCTGCTTAGTGTGCTGTAATTTCGTAGATTACGGAGGTAAGTTTAGAATGAAATGTATTTTAAATAATTGCTGTCGCTGGTCACTAAAAGGGTTGATTGGCATGTTTACTTACAATTAAATATTGGACGATTAGCCTAGGCCATTAAATATTACAAAAGTGAATTAAAAGCTAACCACAGCATGAGCATTCAGTTTACAACATTTGTACTGTGCCATATTATACTTCCTAATTTGTTTGTTGTTACATGGATGTCGCAATGTGGTCAAGGAGAATGCCAGATCGGTGGGTATGCTGAGATTTGCTGTCTGAAGCATGTTACAAAACATCCATTTCCGTTTTGTTTGTTACTTTGTTGTACTTTGGCCGAGGCATATGCGAGTTAGGTGCAGAGGGTCATGCTGGAGTTTCCTACATGTATCTGTTGCATTGTTTGATCATGATACAGCATGTGCAGTATTTCAAATTATCCATTTTTGTTTCTTTATTACAATGTTGTACTGTGGTCAAGGTAAGACAGGTAGTTGCAAAGCGTTACTCTGAAGTACACTCTAGTAGTTATGTACTTGTCAATCACTCAATGATATAATACAGGATTTAATCAACAGTTGATTTCAGTTGTAATAAATCGTGTAAGCATTGAAGTCATTAGAACATGTGTACTGCGTATACTGTATCAACAAAATTCTACATTGGCGCGAAGTAAAGTGAAGGATGCCCTACACTCCTCAGCCCTCTCCAAGCACAGAGAATGTGGTGACATTTAATGTAGCTATTTTACACCACTTGATGATTCAACTGTTTGTAAAGCAAGTCAACCATAATGACAATGCTGGCAAAGATACAAGCAGGATATCTAGCAACAATTCCATTTTTTTTTTCAGAATCACAGATCCAACAACAAAGAAATATGGCTTGCTGATCTATGGAGGAGAAGACATCGCTGATGTCCAGGAGGCACTTCCGGATCCATTACCCAAAGAGGGCAATGATGTTTACAAGGTCTTAATTTGAAAAATCAATAAACACTTCATGCCTAAGCAGAACAAGGGTTTACTAGGTTCCAGCTTAGCAAGCTCTAACAGACCTGGTGTAACATTCTAGTGTATTTTCCATTTCTATTTTCATATTTTATTCTGTTTTGTTTTGTTTGTTTTTTTTTTTTTGCCACTGTTCTGTGATTGAGATAAGTGCCAGTTGGGTGCCAAGCTTTATGCTGAGGTATGTCTCCCCTCTGTAGGGCATTGCCTAATCATATTGCAACAGATGTAATGTTCCAAAGCATTTTCCATGGTTACTGGTAATTTCATATTACATGTATTTGCTGTGATTGAGGTATATGCCAGTTGGGTGTGAAGCTTTGTGCTGAGGTATCCCTTCTTTAAGGCATTGCTGTCATATTACAACAGATGCAATGTTCCAAAGAATTTACCATTCCTAATTTCATAATTATCATTTTCTGTTTTGTCTTTTTGCTGTGTTGTACTGTGATTGAGGTATATGCCAGTTGGGTGTAAAGCTTTATGCTGTGGTATCCCTTTCTTTAAGACATTACTTAGTCATATTACAACAGATGCAATGTTCCAAAGTATTTATCATTCCTAATTTCATACTTATTAACAATTTTCTGTTTTGGCCTTTTGCTGTGTTGTACTGTGATTGAGGTATATGCCAGTTGGGTGTAAAGCTTTATGCTGAGGTATCCCTTTCTTTAAGGCATTACTCAGTCATATTACAACAGATGCAATGTTCCAAAGTATTTATCATTCCTAATTTCATGCTCATTAACAATTTTCTGTTTTGGCCTTTTGCTGTGTTGTACTGTGATTGAGGTATATGCCAGTTGGGTGTGAAGCTTTATGCTGAGGTATCCCTTCTTAAAGGCATTGCTTAATCATATTACAACAGATGCAGTGTTCCAAAGTATTTTCCGTTTTGGCTTGTTGCTGTGTTGTGCTGTGATTGAGGTATATGCCAGTTGGGTGTGAAGCTTTGTGCTGGTGTATCCCTTCTTTAAGGCATTGCTTAGTCATATTACAACAGATGCAATGTTCCAAAGTATTTATCATTCCTAATTTCATACTCATTATTTTCTGTTTTGGGCTTTTTGCTGTGTTGTACTGTGATTGAGGTATATGCCGGTTGGGTGTGAAGCTTTATACTGAGGTATGTCTCCCCTCTGTAGGGCATTGCTTTATCATATTGCAACAGATGTAAGGTTCCAAAGTATTTTCCATGGTTACTGGTAATTTCACATTACATGTATGTGCTGTTGCTATGTTGTGCTGTGATTGAGGTATATGCCAGCTGGGTGTAAAACTTTATGCTGAGGTATCCCTTTCTTTAAGGCATTGCTTAGTCATATTACAACAGATGCAGTGTTCCAAAGTATTTTTAATTCCTTGTTTCTGTTTTGGCTTTTTGCTGGGTTGTATTGTGATTGAGGTATATGCCAGTTGGGTGTAAAGCTTTAATATGCTGAGGTATCCCTTTCTTTAAGGCATTACTTAGTCATATTACAACAGATGCAATGTTCCAAAGTATTTATCATTCCTAATTTCATACTCATTAACAATTTTCTGTTTTGGGCTTTTTGCTGTGTTGTACTGTGATCGAGGTATATGCCGGTTGGGCGTGAAGCTTTATACTGAGGTATGTCTCCCCTCTGTAGGGCATTGCTTTATCATATTGCAACAGATGTAATGTTCCAAAGTATTTTCCATGGTTACTGGTAATTTCACATTACATGTATGTGCTTTTGCTATGTTGTGCTGTGATTGAGGTATATGCCAGCTGGGTGTAAAACTTTATGCTGAGGTATCCCTTTCTTTAAGGCATTGCTTAGTCATATTACAACAGATGCAGTGTTCCAAAGTATTTTTAATTCCTGGTTTCATAATTATTAGTTTCTGTTTTGGCTTTTTGCTGGGTTGTATTGTGATTGAGGTATATGCCAGTTGGGTGTAAAGCTTTAATATGCTGAGGTATCCCTTTCTTTAAGGCATTACTTAGTCATATTACAACAGATGCAATGTTCCAAAGTATTTATCATTCCTAATTTCATACTCATTAACAATTTTCTGTTTTGGGCTTTTTGCTGTGTTGTACTGTGATTGAGGTATATGCCAGTTGGGTGTAGAGCTTTATGCTGAGGTATCCCTTTCTTTAAGGCATTACTTAGTCATATTACAACAGATGCAATGTTCCAAAGTATTTATCATTCCTAATTTCATGCTCATTAACAATTTTCTGTTTCGGCCTTTTGCTGTGTTGTACTGTGATTGAGGTATATGCCAGTTGGGTGTGAAACTTTATGCTGAGATATCCCTTCTTAAAGGCATTGCTTAATCATATTACAACAGATGCAGTGTTCCAAAGTGTTTATCATTCCTAATTTCATAATTGTTATTTTCTGTTACTGGCTTTTTGCTGTGTTGTACTGTGATTGAGGTATATGCCAGTTGGGTATGAGAGTGGAAAATTTGTTGCATAAGGTGGAAATACATTAATTGTTATAAAAGTTTACAGATTTTACAGTTTGTCACGTATGGTATACCACAAGAGTCTTCAAACCTGTAATTCACTTGATTGTTATACGGTTTGAGAAGGTATGTACAAGAACCAAATAAATGAGTGTTTGAAAGATGCAAGTTGAGTTTGGTTACATTATTTGCCAACAGGGGAAGAAGTCTGCATGAACAGAAAAGACCATTCAACTTCTGAAATTGCCCAACATGGAGCTGAATTGGCTCTATTTTGAGGGGTCATTTGCAAGAGGGCTAAAATTTGAGGGCGCTGTTTTGGCCACTTAAAATACCAAAACGGCACTGCTGTGTTCCATATTGACCCTTCACATGGTCCAATTTGGCCCCAATATAAGGGTCGATTTAGCCCCCAAAATTGATAGTGAAACGGCCCCATTTCAGTGAGGCTGAATTGGCCCTAGAGCAGTACCAATCTGGACTCACCCGTTTCGGCCCCATTTTTGGGGCCAAATTAGCTCTTTTCATTTTACAGTGTATATAGAACCCTGGCTGACCATATCTCAGTCAAATCTGACGTAGGTTTAATACTATATGTCTCATATAAATCTTGCTATTTCATCACAGTAACAGTCACATCCCATTTTTCTCAAAGGTGATTTGGCATCATCTGTACAGTACATCCTCTGCAAGGGATATCGGCACCCTATATCAAGCGAGAAATGCTATTAATGCAAGGAATGTCACCAAAGATCCACATAGTAATTACTATGCAGCAAGTGAGTTTCTGGACAAGGTACTGAAGGCCTATGTTGTTGCTGGTGGCTTGGAGCATTTAGGAATGGCATGTGTGGAGGATGAGCCAAAAGCGAACATCTTCAGTGGCAATCCATTAGACAAAGAAATGAAGAAAGAGTATGTGTTGAATGAAGCCAGGCAGTTTGTAAATAAACATGTAATGCATCAAATACCAGAACTTGACACAGCTGCACCAACCAGCAACGACTTGGTGTGTCAGTTTTGCGGCAAGCGGTATAAACGTCAGGCATATCTTCACAAGCACGAAAGAGAGAAGCATGGTCAACCAGGACGTTCTGATCTAGACACACAGCAGACTGTTTCCCAGAAGGAGGATAAGGTATTTAATTACACCCACAACCTTCTAGTTTTGCTGCTGTTGCGAGAAAACCACAATGATGCAATAAGGCTTGGGGATGGAGAGAGAGTTGTAAGACTTTACAAGTTTTACACATTGTTCTTTAAGATTTCCAAGTGCCCCAAGTATGCACTTGCTACTCTGGAGCTTCAAGCACAGCTGAACTGCTTGCTTACACCTAGAATGGCATACTCCCTGACATGGAATCGATTTGTTAATCACAAGGGCCAGGTAGATTCCAATCATCCCATGGATTTAGACCTTGAACATGATAACAAGTACTTCAAAACCGACATTCACAGCTTCAGGGGGGAAATTACAGACAAGAGCATCACAAGAGTAAGCAGAAGTGTGGAAGGTTCACAGGCTGTTCTGAGTAGCTTTGACAAGTCATCTTCTGTGGCAAAACCTTCTGGCAGACACACCCGATTGTCTACAAAGGATGATGTCTTAACTCTGGTGGAACATTTGGTCCAGGCACAAGTGTTCAGTTATGTTCCTGATAGGCAACACTCTGCATTTCCCAAGATGAGGCACAATTTGTTAGATAGTTTAGACATGCAAAAGCTCAAGTCATGGATAAGCAAATCTTTGAAGAAGTTTAGCACCAAACATTATTACAGAGTGCAATGAAACATGTGCTTTATTTGAAACTTTTTAAATGCTACACACAGTTAAAACTACTCAGCAGACTTTTTCAAAACTTTTTAAAGGCTAGTTAAAACAACTCAGCAGATCTTTTTCAACACTTTTTAGATGCTGTTTAAGGCAACTCAGCAGATCTTTTTCAAGACTTTAAGTTGCTGGTTAAAACAGCTCAGAAGATATTAGATCAAACAGGTGTATATTTTTAATCACCTTTGCATAAATGATAAAAAAAATATCTTTTTTAGAAAAAAGCCCACATAACTAAATGATTTCCCTTAAATTCAACTCAGTTGTTGTTGTTATGTGAAGGCTGAAGGCTTTGTTGAGAAAAAGCTGAACAATTTAGGTTCCAAAATACTTATGCTAACAGTAAATCAAGCATTGACTTAAGGTAAACAACAATTACAATGTATACATAACCTCAACACAGGGCTGCATCAAGGTCATACTTGACCAGTTTTCAAAACAAATTGTTTATGTTTTAGTATGCATGTTGTTAGTATGCAAAACTATTTGCCCACTTTTGTCAGGTTCATTTCAAACATGACTGTATGGAATTCACATGATGCATTAAATACGGGATATACAAATCTTTTTTTTTTTTTTTTTTTTTAATGAAGGCAAAGCAAACTGCTTACAATAACAAGTACACTACTTACAATGCTAGTACACTACTTACATAATACATTACTAATACACTAATGACAGTCACTTACTACATACTACTCAGTTACATGTGGTGTTTGGCTTATTATATACATTTTACACTTGTAATATGCCACTTATTATACACTGTTTCCTTAAATTGCATAACACTTGTAAAATAAAGCAATTAATTAGTTAAATATACGTAAAGCTTACATGTGAAAAAAAAAAAAAAAAGAAAAGGGGGGGGGGGAAATTGCTATGAAAAGATAAGATATGACCTAATCTACTCAGAGATAAAGAGATAAAAGATCTCCTGCTGAATCGTTGCTTTAAAATTATGGATGAGTTGGAAATGTACGTGATGGGAAGAGGGTAATAGAATACAATGAAAAGAAAAAGAGACGACCTACATATATACTTATATATGTACACCATATTTATGTATATTGAAAAAAACAAAAAAAACAAAAAAAACAAAAAAAAGTTAGATGAGATCTAGCTAATATGGAAGGGTTCTAATTCTTTCTTGTAGAATTTTAAGTAAGATATAAAACTTTCTACAACTGGGATTTTTTCCTTACTTCTGCAAAGCCAAATGTAGAATCTAGCAACAAGGAAAATTAGGTCAATTTTATTGCCGTTCTTTGATGTTTCCGGCCTCAGACCCAGCACTGCAGATTCGCTGGGAACGCAATTTTGAGATAAAATATTACATTGTTGGAGAAAAGCGAAAACATGTTTCCAAAAGAGTTGTATTTTGTTACAGCACCAGAAAAGATGAAGGATTTTTTCCGGTTCCTCGTTACAAAAAGTGCACTTTACGTCATTTTTAAAACCCATTTTAACCAAGGCTATATTTGTAGCCAAGGTGTGGTGCAAGAAACGAAAATTAAACTCAATTAATTTAGTACTTTTGGTGCATTTGAGGGCAATTTGATACGTCTTTTGCCAGTCGAAATCATAACTATCTTGAATAGCGTTGTACCATTTTAGTTGACTAGGTATTGGGGATTTGGTTTTCGCTTCTATAAGTATTTTATATGCCAGTCTGTTGGGTTTGTTAGATTTCAACATTACGGTTGCCAAAGATTCTTTTTTTTCGGCATTTTGTGTTAAAGCTTGGTTTTGTTTTCTCCAAAGCGTTTTGACAGCAGATACGATTCCACAGAAAGTAAGTGGGCAAACCTTAATATGATACATGTGTTCAAATTCATTTAGGGAGAGGAAGACGTTTGGCTTCTCCTTGATGATTTGATTTACATAGTCAATGCCCGATTGATGCCAGTTTTTATAGTAGATTGGTTTGCCCATGATTCTAATCAGTGAATTGTGCCATAGGCTTTGCGCCAAAAAGGAGTCGACAGAAGTTATTTGGTCTTGATAGTTCAGTTCAGCCCATATTTCCAGTATCTCTTTCAGGAAAGGGCTCAAGGATTTGGCAATCTTTTTTGTGTCAACTTTGTCAAGATTGCTCAGAACCGTAGCGCCACCAAGATTCTCCAGCTCAGCGTCAATAAACAATTTCCATTTCCCCTTGTTATTCACATCCAAGTATTTTTTAATCCAGACAGATTTTAAAGCTTTATTGAAGGAGGTGATATCAATCATCTTGAGGCCCCCATCTTGGTAATCGCGAATAATAACATTTCTCTTTATTTTGTCCCCTTTGCCATTCCAAAGGAAGTGGAAAAAGAGAACGTTTATTTCTTTTATAATCTGGTGGTTTGATGGTAGAGGCGATAAGAGATGAACTATTTGAGAGGCTATTAGACTTTTAATGACAGTGATTTTTCCAATCAGGCTAAGTCTTCGGAGTGACCAGGTACCTAAGCAATTTCGCATTTTTTCTAGTTTTTCCGAGAACTTTAAGGTTTAATGTAGTCTCAGGAAAAATTGAGAACCAAACTCCAAGCGGTTTGACCTTTGAATTTTGCCAGTTCAAGTTATGTTCCTTACAAATAACTTCTTTTTTGCCTGCATTTGAACCAATCCAGAGAGCTTCAGTCTTCTTTTTATTTAATCTTAGGCCTGATATTTTACTAAAGCCATCCAAGACTCTAAGAGCTTCAGAGAGAGACTTTTCTGAACCGTCAAGTATAAGAGTTGTGTCATCAGCGTATTGACTTATTTTTATCTCGTTTTGTTTTACTGTCAATCCCTTAATGTCCGAATCTTTTCTGATTTTTTTTGCAAGAATCTCAGCTGAAAGGATAAAAAGGTATGGAGAAAGGGGGCAGCCTTGACGGACACCTCTGTGCACAGGAAAAAAGTTACTTGCCCAACCATTATTCAAGATACAACTTTCCGAGCCACAATAGAAGGTTTTAAACCATTGAACAATAGAAGGGCCGAAACCGAAGGAGACGAGAGTTTTCTGGATGAAGGGCCATTCTAGAGTGTCGAAAGCCTTTTCAAAGTCTAGAAAGAGCAACAGACCTGGGATATTTTTTGTAGCAGCGTAGTTAATTACGCTGTCTATTAGGCGTATGTTTTCGCCTATGAAGCGTCCTTTAATGAATCCAGACTGATCATTATTTATGAGTTTAGATAAGTGGGCCTTCAAACGATTAGCAATAGCCTTTGCAGCTATCTTATAATCGCAATTTAAAAGTGTTAACGGTCTCCAGTTACGTATATAATAGAGTTCTTCACTCTTCTTGGGAATAAGTTTAATGATACCTCGTCTTTGCGATACGGAAAGCTGACCGATCTCGAATCCATAGTTTAAGGCTTTTAAGAGAGGTTCCGAAATGTCGCTCCAAAACGTTTTGTAAAATTCAGAGGGCAGACCGTCATTTCCTGGGCTTTTCCCGTTTCCCATGTCTTTCAATGCTGCAATACATTCCGCTTCTGTTAAAAGGCCTTCAATGGAATCGCTTTCTTCCTTGTTTAAAACCGTGTCGTTCTCTTGAAAAAAGTGGTCCGTGTCTAAAGGGATGGAGCCTACTTGGATCTTAGATGAATATAGATCTTTATAGAAGGCTTCGCATTCGGTAAGGATTTCTTTGTCTGAAACCGCAAATTCGTTCTCGCTTTTCTTCAATCTGCTTATTGTGCTCTGTTTATGATGCCTTTTTTCGAGACTCAAAAAATATTTCGTATTTTTTTCACCTTCATTGTGCCACTGAGTTCTCGAGCGCAGAATAGCACCTTGAGTGCGTTGTTCGATGATTTTTTCGAGCTCGCAATTAAGATTATCAATCTTTGCATGTAGCTGTGATTTTTGTACCTCGCTATTCGTCGTGTCGGTTGCGTCTATTTTCCTTTCAAGATCCGCTATCTCCTCGTGAAGAGCATTTTCTCTGGACTTGGTTTTCGAGTTTTTGACGATCGCATACGAGATTGATTTTTCTCGAACTTTCATTTTAATCATTTCCCAAAGTAGAGCTGGATTAACCGAGTTATCCTCCTTGTATTCAATTTTGGTTTGGGAAATAATTGTTTTAATTTCTTTTAAGTATTCATCATCGGCTAATAGAGAAGTGTTAAGTTTCCAAAAACCTCTTCCTCTTGGATTATGATGCAAGGCTATTCTAAGTGTTATTAGCGAATGATCAGTTTTATACCCAGGTGCAATGTCCGCTTGATTGGTATCACAAATCAAATTTGAGCTAATTAGAAAAAAATCGAGTCTACATTGTATTTCTGGTTTCCTTCGGCGCCACGTGTACCTGTGGCTGTCGGGATTAAGTATTCTCCAAATGTCAGTCAAATCCAGTTCTTCGCAAGCTTGCTTGACAACGTTCAAAGCATTTTGGTGTGTTCTCGGAAGACCACCTTTCTTATCTTCTTTTACGTTTAGTACGAGATTGAAGTCGCCGCCTAATATTATTTCATCACATTGAAAATTTTCTAAGTGATCAAAAAAAGTTGTAAAAAAGGTCGGGTCGTCATCATTTGGAGCGTAAATGTTAGCAAGGGTGAATAGTTTTTCTTCAGCTTTAATGTCACATATTATATAACGTCCCGAGGGATCCAAGAAAATTTTCAAAATGTTCAAGTTGAAGTTATTGTTGAAAAGAATACAAACACCAGCTGCGTTACTTGAGCAACAGCTAAAAAGTGCCTTGTAGCCCCATTCAGCTCTCCATTTGTCAACATTGTTTTCAGTACAGTGCACCTCTTGTAAGAAGTAAATTGACTGTTGTCTTTCTCTGAGCCAATTAAAGGTCTCTCTTCTCTTATTGTTATTCCCTATTCCCCTCACATTGATGGAAGCAATTTTTAGATGAGACAGATTTGACGGCTGTTATTGTATGTTGAAAAAGGACGATTCAGCAGAGTTGAGATTTTATATTTTAACTTAGCACCTTTTGAGTTGAAGCGGTCAAGACAAGTAGTATATATTAAAAGATGGCTGTGATACAAAAAAATTTTTACATAAAGGTATTGCCCCTGGGAGAGAACAAAAAAACAAAAAAACAAAGGAAACACATACAAACACTTACACAATAAAAGCGGTCCCTGACTGAGGGCAAAAGGAGACTCTGCTCTCTTGGAATTATGCATAAAACCAAGCAAAGCGATAGAAGAAAGAGTCTTCAGAAAAAAGGCATGAGACGTTACGTTTAAACCTAGTGCTACACGAGTAAAGGGAAACATTTTCTCTCTGTTGTAGCTGCCGACCGCAACTGAAGTGAAAATAAAGCAAACTATTATAAATAATGAGTAGTTACCCACATAGTGGTAAAATCAAGTAATTCCTATAGACTTAATCATGATCTGACAAAGCTAAATATTATTATGCAAAAAGAAATAACTGATTGTTATTAAGACGTAAAGAAAATTTTGCCTTCAGGCCAAAGTTTCCCTCTTATATACAACTTATCTGGCTGTGACGAGCTAAAACTTGCAGGGATTTCTTTCTTTCTGGCAGCTTTAAAAGACTCCATCTGTGATCTTCGTCGGTTGATGATTTCGGCAGGATAATCTCGGAAAATTTGGTAGTCTGTATCTTTAAGTCTGTGGCCCAGCGAGATAATTTTCTGAACGTCCTTAAACCTAAAAAAACGGGCTAGAATAGGCCGCGGTTTGCCGTCTTTACTTTTTCCATTTCGGTGGACACGTTGAATTTCTACATTTCTCGCATCAGCGAAACCAAGGTCGCGCTCTAAGAAAGATCGAAGCACTTCTTCGGTGTCTTCCTTCCCGTCTATTGTTGTTTCTTCCTTTATGTTCATAAACTTCAAGTTTTCTCGACGTGAATATGCTTCCAAATAAAGGTTCTTAGTCTGCAACTCATTTATCATATCCTCGTTTTTTTGGGCTTGCTCTAAAAGCCCGGCTATTAGGACTTTATCTTTTTTGAGTGCGTCGGCATTTTGTTTCGCTTGCTCGCCGATGAATGTTTAGCTGCTCTTCAGTTCTTCGATGTCTTTCTTCGTCGTATCTTGGAATGTTTCGAGCTCTCGGATTCGTGTCTCCAGAGTTGCTATTTTGGATTCTATCTTTCCTAAAGAAGATTGTATAACGTCCAGTTTTTCCAACTTTTTAAGTATCTCCTGTAGTGTAGCGCCGAACTCTTGAGACATTGTTGAGTCGATTACCGTTGAGACTGTCGAAGTCTCGCCTTCGTCTTGGTCTGATTCTTTGCCAGGAGAAGTGTATTGCTTTGTTTTCTTCAAGTCTGGTGAGATAGAAGGCTCGTCCAAAGGCTTCGGTGACCTAGTTTTCCTCTTTTTAAAAGATAGCTCGACCAAATCGGCCATATACTAAGATGGGATAACGAAATTGGGCGGACGGCCGCAACTCGTGTCTTCACGCCGCCATTGCCAGGCCCAGTCCCCATATATACAAATCTTGTCTCCATTTAATTTAAAGTGCTACTATGATCAAAAAATCACTTTTATTTTTTCTTCGGATTTCGAAACTATGTTTATTAAACACTCCCCAAGCGAAATTATAAGCCTTAATTTTGAGAAGAAGACCGTTAATTTAAACTGCAATTTTCCGGTTTAATGGTCCGCCATTATTACACCAGAAAGGATACAATGACGTCATATGCGCAAGAGCTGTAAAATGTAGTGTGTGAACGCGGCTTACAAATTATGCAAAACACGAGTTTGAGAGTGTGAAAGCTCAAAACTCCCGTGCTGCATACTAAATAAGACACTTTCACACACACTGCATTCTAAAACTCGTGTGTGAATGATGTCATTGTATCCTTTCTGGTGTAATAATGGCGGACCATTAAAACGGAAAATTGCAGTTTAAATTAACGGTCTTCTTCTCAAAATTAAGGCTTATAATTTCGCTTGCGGAGTGTTTAATAAACATAGTTTCAAAATCCGAAGAAAAAATAAAAGTGATTTTTTGATCATAGTAGCACTTTAAGTGAAAGCCTTAGCAAATTGAACCGAAACTTGGAACAAGTTTTACTTTCTTGTGCAAATGAAGGTCTCAATGATTGGATAGTGCTATTGATGGGACAAAACACTATCCAGAGGATACTTTTTAGGAAAATCAATGGCTTTATCCTGTGTAGAGGTTCAATTGGCTGATAGCTCTAACCAAAATTTAGAACAGCTGGGGAGAGCTGACTTTCATCTGAATAATTAAGCCATTTTTCACCTTAAGTTATGGTAGAAACCTGTAAGCATACTAAAACAAATGATGTGAACTGGTTAGCTAACAAAAACACCATCCATTGAGTGAGAAATATTAACTTTGGACAAAGAAGAAAAATAATAATACCGGTACATTTTGGAATGAAATTAAAGTAAATGTGGAAATCGGTTTCAACTTCTACTCATTGCACAATAATCCCAGGGGGAAGGGGTACTTGGAATTCAAGTGACAAGGATGAACAAATGATGTCACAACTCAAGGGCCCAACAAAACCCCAAAAATCCCTGTAACAAAAATTATGCCCCCAAAAATCTTGTTTGGAATCCTACCAGGATTGTTAAAATTGCTTAAATGACTATAACAATTATTGTTGTTTAATTTCTACTTGCGAAATTTTCCTACACCGAAAAAACCCTGACACTTGGAAATCCTAAGTATTCCCCCTGAGACAATAACTGACCAAGCAGAGCATGTCACAAAAAGCTTTTAGTGTGGCAATAACAATAAAGAAAAGAGAATCGGCCAAGCCTGACCAAAAAATACACATATACCCTGATATGTGACACATTAATTGGGAAAACAATGCCACAAGTTCACTTAATCAGAGTCTCCTTCAGATGAGCTTGCATCATCAGAAAAGACTATTCCAGTTATCTTCTGTTTCCTCCTCCGGAACACTGGACTGTCAGAGGTGCTGGAATCATCAGTGGAACTAGTATCAACTTCTGACTCATCACTGGTGTTTGAATTGTTACTTTCACTAGAGGCATCACTCATCTCTTGATCACGGTAGCTTTCAAGTGGCACTCCAAAATCTCCCATGTTCTAGTGACATGATCCTCAGAGTAAAATGCAAAATTGTTCTTCAAATACTCTCTGTCTCTTATGTAAGCAATACGAGAAACAATGCCATCAATCAATTGCTTACTGTACCCTGTGGCAACATCAATTCCTGTAACCAGCTTGTCCTTTGCCTCTGCTGCAAGGGATGATCTATAGTCCATGAGCTGTTGCCATATTGTTTGAACAGTTTCGCGAGGGAGAGCGTTGACTTTGTCACTATGGTCATTAAGACTGGTTTCTCTGTCCAGCAGAAACTTCTCTATTTTTGATAAGTGCTTCTCCTGTTCACACTTTGGGTCACAAGAACAATCACTGTCATCACAAAAGCAAAGACACTTACATTTCATGGCACACACATCACAACATGAATGCAGCACTCTGTCCTTTGGAGCAGATGACTTGAATTTGGACAATAACATCTCTCTCCTACACTGAGTTGTGTTATTAACATAACTTCTCATGTCCTTGCTGATGTTTTTTGTTCCCGTGCAGTTCTTAAATTTAAGCAACACAGCATGACTCATCTTTGTTGAGTCTCTTCCGATTCTACCTGTCTCTTGCAGGTAATCGTCAAGGTCAGCAGAAGACCCTATGTGGATGTCGAGGTAGATATTCCTCACATTAACCCCCATGCCAAACGCAATAGAGCAAAAAAGCACCCGCACTGTACCATCTGGCTTACAGAATTCCTTCTCGATGGTCTCCTTTACGAGTTTCTGGGTTCTTTTGTGGTACATTGCAAAAAGTCTACTACGGTCATCCTTTGGCTCTGTGCCAGTGGGGCGATAGTAAGACTTGTCACCCAAGTGTTCAGCAAAAAGCTCATAGAGCTCCTTCATGTGTTCTTTCCGCCGGCAGAATATAATCACCTTTTCAGTTTTTTGTTGTTCTGCCTCTAGTTCTCTAATGAGCCACTCAAACCATCCATACAAGCTGTCAGTCTTCGGTGTTATGATGGCATACTTGGTGTTTGGCCTGTTTGGGTCACTGCCCACAACAACACAATCCTCCATGCACAGCTCCTTTATGATAACATCCCTTGTGGTATCTGTTGCAGTGGCTGTCAGGCAGATGAAGGGCACATCTTTCTTTAGAAGTGATCTCAGTTCTCCTAGTCGGCCATAGTCTGCTCTGAAGGCAGCAGCACTTTTGTTCTCTTTACCCCTATGAGAAATTATAATAAAACACTAAATTGTCTACAATTCAGATTGGTTAACCTTGTTCACATGACATGAAACCCGGTAACTCAACCTTGGATAATTCGAACACTCGGCTAACCCAAACTAACTTCCAATTCCCTTGGATTTGACCCCACTTCTAAGACAGTTTTACTTGGTTAACTTGAACACGGATAACTAAACTTGCCCGCTAACTCGAACTAAAATTATTGTTTCCCTTAATCAAAATTTGGGTAAAATTTACCCAGATGACTCGAATTATGGTTCTTGCAACTCGCCACGATTGCCCATTGATTACTCAGAGCAATGAACAGATCACGTAGTTGACAGACATTTACCACTAAGAATTTACTCATAAGAATGCAGGGATGTAAATAATAGGCAGAAGGCGGAAAAATAACCACCTGAATACTTGAATTTTCTGACTAAAAGACTGTGTCTGGTTAGATCTTTCCTTAAAATGTGACCCAAATTTTCCGCCTGTGATCAAGAAAATTTCACCTGTTGGAAATCTTAGCTACAGTACATTCCTGGAATGTATCATCGTGTTAGAATTTCTTACTTAAAAAAAAACTGTAAGTTTAAATTGCACTGCACTGTATACCGCTGGAGTGCTAAAAACTCGGTAAACTATCAATTATTCACTTGGAAAAATAAATAATCAATTGACCCCTTTAACTCTAAATCCCAGTTTGAGTTACTAGGGTTCAAACTGTTGTTTTACCTGCAGAAGCACACTATCAGCCCATAGGTCCCAGCTAAGGAAAATACTGGATAGTCTATGTCCATAAGCACACATGCAAGTGCAAACAAAACCATAAGATGTGACCCAAAGCATCAGGAGCATAACCCTAAAGCAAACATTAATTTCTTGCATTTATGTCCTTGGTAATAGACACAAGCACAGGGAGAATGCAATTTTTTGATTTTCTTAAGTGTAATTGAGAATACAGAAAGAAAGGGACCTCATACATCGTGCTTGAATTCAAGTGGAACAGCCCAGAAATTACCAAAGATAAATTACAGGTATAAAAACATTAAGACAGAAATTGTCAGCAATTTGAGTAATTTAAAAAAAAAATCAACACCCTGACCGAAGTGTTTAAGACTCTTTCTTCAATACGATCACTACATTTTTCATTTAAGAAATTACAGAGGGTGTCGGGTCCAAAATGTTTGAAGTATGGAATTTTTAGAAATAAACAATTGACAACAACTAGCAAAAAGTTCACTATCAAAACCTTGTCCAAAAATTAGTATAAGATTCAATCGAAATTATTTTACCTGTGATAACATCATTCCTGAAAATTTGACATAACTTTTTCCATCTACCAAAGCAAATTGACATTGGTTTAAATACAAAGATAGATTATAGATTTATAGATTTGTGTCAAGTGTAATTTGCTTTGAAATTATTCTCATCTGCAAGGTTAATTTTTGTCCATTCGATATTAAAATTACTGTTTCCTGAGAGTTTCTGTCTTAAGCCTCTCAACCTCATGCTTACCATTTTGCAATACAGTGACTTTCGTCGACAAAAACAGCTTTGATCGAGTCCTTTAAGTCTCGAATGACGGTTCTGTGGGAGTTCAACAGAGCCTCAGGACTGCCAAACAAAAGGTTGAACCGACCAAGTCGAATGTCGTTCATTTCGGCGACAGTACTTTCTGGGCCGATAATGGCTGCTGCTATGCCGCGACTTTTCAAGCCAGCAACTTGGTCTTTCATTAATGACACGAGAGGGGCCACCACAAGACAAACGGAGGATATATACCTTTGCTTTTCTGCGTTATCGACTCCCACTGCAATTCCCTCAAAGACAAACGGGGCAATCTCAAAGCACAACGACTTGCCCGATCCCCAGTCGGAGAGCAAAAAAACACGTCCTTTCCAGTGAGAAAAGCCTCCACGACACGTTTCTGACCGTCTCGTAACTTACTGTATCCTAATTTCTGCAGGCCAAAGTTTAAAACCCCTTCCATGTCTTCCAAATCGTCATCCATGCTTCGAAGAAACAAAAACAAAGATGGCGTCTTTCTCGAGTCTCAGATTACTTCATGACAAAAACCCGTCGCTCTGCTATTGGTCAATTGCCATGACGTCACCGGTTGAATTTTCGACCGGTGAATTTGGCGCCAAACAGGTATGAAAAGTCCTTTTAAAAGCGCAACCAACCGGGCACCAGAAAAAAAATTTAAAAGGACTTTGAGAAAGTCTACGTATGCCCCAAAATGTTTTTTCTCCCTAAGGATCGCACATATCGTGCATTCTTTGTAGTTTTCAACAAAAGGAATGTTTTTCTGATGGTCCGAAAGGATTTGAATGCATTTTTGACCTTTGTGCATGCAGTTGAGACCGTCAATTACCTTTTTGGGACTAATTCAAGCCTCCAAAAAGTGTGGCATTTTTTAGTATTGCCAAATCCTAAAAGAATAGCGCTAAAATGATTTTTTTTGAGGTGCCCAAACGGAATGTGAGGTGCTTTTATGCTAGGGCCGTTGCACCAAAATGAGCACTGTTTAGAGGGGTGGGGTCCCAAACACCCCACCCCCCTCCAAAATGAAATTTCCACCTTACCGAAAAAATCGCAGACTTTCTACAGAAATTTTATAAACATTTTTTTCTGACAGCCCCGAGGGATTTGCATTATTCTTGGTCCTCTGGGCAGCATTTTTTAGCGCACCTTACGACGTGTAGCGAAATATAAGCCACAAGAGACCCTTGGGAAAGTTCCCATGAGACTTAGCGCGCGTTCAGTTGAAACACGTGTGCTTGCGATCGTCAGATTAGTCAAAGTTATCTCGCTAGTTTCGTTGGAAATCAAGCGTTTAGTTTAGATTCTTAGATTCTTAGTTTACTCTTGGATTTTGAAGCTATTTACCGAGCGAAAGGTCGCCGGTAACAGTAAAACTTTGGATGCGAGTCCGTGGACTGGACACAAGGACATTGGATCTCGGATTATCTCAAGATGAGTATTTCGTCGTCCGCACAGATAAATGAACCGAATGGAGATGATACAGCAAAGGATACACAGGAAATGCAGGATGTTCAACCGAAATCTGGTGAATTGGAAGGTAGGAAACGTACTCTAACAGAAAAGGGTTTTGAGTATCAGTTGCCATTTAAGAAGAAGAGTTATGAAGATGCCTTAACTAAATTAAGGAACTGTGTTGACAAGGTTGATATGTTATGGACGGATGCAAGTGAGATTGATGAGCTTCGCCAGCTTAGAAATGAATTAGAAGAAAGTCGACAGGCCTTTGAAATAGCACAATCTGGGTATGCACCCTTTTTATCGGAAGAAGAATTGCAAGAACTCTGTAGTGAATCTTCTGATCTACTGAAGCGGACTGTGCAACTAAGAAAAAATGCTGGTGAACGGATTTTTGCATTAGAAAAAGATGAGATCAAGTCTCGTTCAACGGCTAGATCATCTTCTTCAAAGAAAACAAGAAACTCGAATGTCTCAGAGATAAGAGCAAAGGCAGTCATAGAGGCAGCAAAAAGGAAAGTCGAATGGCAATATGCTAAGCGAGAAATGCAGAAGAAGCTTGAATTAAAGATGAAGGAGTGTGAAATAGAAGAAATGCAGAAGAAGAAGGATTATGAAAGAGCTGAGGCTGAAGTCGCCGCCCTGGCTAAGGTCGAAGATGAAGAAGAGAAAAATGAGAAACACATACCTGATAGTTTAGATAGCGTTCCTTGCACAATTGATAAGGAACAGCAAGTGCGTCAATATCTTTCATCGATTCCTACTAGCTCTATTCACATTAACACAGGCTCACCTAACCCAATGGATCAGCAACAGAACATTCCAGTTTCGGTGATAAGTACCAGTTCTCCTGCAATGCCTCTCGTCTCGTCTAACCTCATGGATCAGCAACAGAACATTCCAGTTTCTGTGATAAGCACCAGTTCTCCTGCAATGCCTCTCGTCTCGTCTAACCTCATGGATCAGCAACAGAACATTCCAGTTTCTGTGATAAGTACCAGTTCTCCTGCAAGACCTCTTAATCAAGACATTGTCTCGTCTAACATTATGGATCAACAGCAGAACATTCCAGTTTCTTTGTTTAGTAATGTTCCTCCAGTGCTTCCTAGCCACAGCACAGTGTCGACTCCTGTTGCACACAGAACTCCTGGAGTAGGGACATCGATGCTCAGACCAGTTGCCACATCCTTTTCACCATTGTATGCACAATCAACGATGCCGACATTCTCCACGCCACTCTATTCAGCAGTAAACCAGCGTAGCATCACAGACGCGATCACAGAAAGTTTCCAAGCTGCTCGAATGCCACCTCCAAATCTGACAGTTTTCACTGGAAACCCATTAGACTGGCCAACTTGGAAGAGTGCATTTGAAACTGTCGTAGAGAAAAGGGCCATCAATCCTAGTGAAAGATCCTATACCTTCTTCAGTATTTGTCTGGATCTCCAAGAAAGGTCGTGGAAGGTTATCAGTTCTTATCTTCACCCGATGCTTATCAAACAGCGAAGAATGTCTTGGAGAAACGATTCGGCCACCCTTCTGTTGTTGCCGATGCCTTTAGGAAAAGGTTGGAAAACTGGCATAGGATTGCCCCGAAGGATGGAAATGGCTTAAGAGAGTTTGCAGACTTTTTACGTACTTGCTTACTAGCAATGAATTCAGTCGAGGATCTTGAAACATTAAATAAGGAAAGCGACAACAAGAAATTAGTAAGGATCCTCCCTGGCTGGGCTCATCCCAAATGGGGGACGAAGGTTCGCGACTATCAGCAAAGGCACGGAGACAACAAGTTCCCTCCTTTCTCCGCTTTCGTCAACTTCGTTGCTGAGATAGCAGATGTACAGTGTCTACCGGTACTTTCAGATGTAGAAGTCAATAAGCAAGAAAGAGAGGACAAGAGCAGAAACCGTAGGAGAGGCCCTGGTCATGGAGGGCGAACCCCAATTAATTCACTGTTAACAGGAGCCAGAGAAACTTCAGCTAATCCCAAGAAACCTAACGGCAAACCATGCCCATGGTGTAAAGGATCCCATGACTTGAGCACTTGCCAAGAACTTCTGAAAGTTCCTTATAAAGAAAGATTATCATTTCTAATCAAGAAGGGATTCTGCTTAAGGTGTTTAGAGCATGGCCACATGGCAAAGGAAAATAAGTGTACCACAAGATTGAAGTGCGCATCATGCAAACGACAGCATCCCACATGTCTGCACAGAGAAGAGCAAACGGACAAGTCTGATGAGACAGAACAGGCTTCTAAACCCACATCTGTACCGTTAATTGTTCCGACTTCTGAACCAGCATCTGTCAAGTGTACAACAGTATGTGGAGTTGAAGGTCAGGAATCTGGACAAGATCAGAGTTTGATTATTCCAGTATGGGTATCTAGCTCCGAAAACCCCATGAACAAACAAATGACATACGCTCTCATTGACTGCCAGTCAAACGCAACATTTGTTACTGAGAAGTTAAGACAGGAACTTGGACTTGAAGGAGTTCAAAGTCACTTGCTTTTGTCTACCCTGCATAAGGAAAATGAAGTCGTCGAAAGTCGCAAGGTGAAGGGCCTAGTCGTGATGGATATGAAGCACCAGAACAGTATTCCTTTACCACAAGTGTTCACGAGGCAGACGATCCCGTTTAAGAGTTCACAGATTCCCAAGCCTGAGGTGGCCATGTGTTGGGAACATTTGAAGCCCATTGCAAGTGAACTACTGCCATACAAGAAGGATATGGAAGTTGGCTTGCTCATTGGAACGAACTGTCCAAGAGCCATGAAACCCTGGCGAAATATTACCTGGCTCCGACAACGATCCGTACGGAATTAAAACCGATCTTGGTTGGGGCATTATTGGCAGGGTTTGCCTTTCCTCTTCACCCGACTCGAACGAAGGCTATGAAATTTGGACTAACAAGGTCATTACCAAAGAATTAACAAGTACGTATGAAGGTGCCAAGCCCCGCTGTGGTGCAACATTTGCACTGAACTCTCGGGTTAAGGAAGTCTTGAATCCGGCCCAAGTTAATGAGATGTTCGAGCTGGATTTTCAAGAGAGATGTGGAGGCAAGAATGAGCGGTCACTATCCATTGAAGACCAGAAGTTCCTTAACATCCTCAGTGGAGGAATCCACAAGCGAGAAGACGGCCACTATGAGATGCCACTACCTCTACGCTCAGAAGAAGTAGAACTCCCAAATAACCGTTCCCTTGCTCTCAAACGTCTCTTTCTTCTGAAGGAACGCTTTAAGAGAAATCCAGGCTATTACAAGGATTATGTGAAATTCATGGACAAGGTTATCGAAGATTGCGCTGAGAGATGTGAAGATGAAGGTGCTAGAGAAACTGTCAAAGTCAACTATGTACCACACCATGGGGTGTACCACCCGAAAAAACCGGGTAAGATCCGAGTTGTCTTTGATTGTAGCGCACGCTATGCAGGAACTTCCCTGAACCAACACCTGCTACAAGGACCGGATCTTACGAACAGTTTAGTTGGCGTTCTGTGCAGGTTCCACCAAGAAGCCATAGCATTCTCCTGCGATGTTGAGTCTATGTTTCATCAATTCTTTGTGAATGAAGAGGACAGAGATCTCCTAAGATTTTTCTGGTGGGAAAACGGCGATCTCAATAGAGCACCCATTGAATACAGGATGAAGGTCCATTTATTTGGAGCCGGTTCATCACCTGGATGTGCCAATTTTGGATTCAAGCAAGCAGCAAATGATGGAGAAGAAGAATTTGGATCTGAGGCTGCTGACTTCATACGTCGTAACTTCTATGTCGATGATGGCTTGAAGTCGCTCAGTACAGTCCCCGCCACTACAAGGTTAATCCAGAACAGTCAAGCCATGTGCGCTAAAGCTGGTATCCGCCTACACAAGTTTGTCAGCAACACCAAAGAAGTTCTCAAGGCGATTCCTCCCGAAGACAGAGCTGTTGGACTGCAAGATTTGGATCTAAAGTTCGACCAGCTTCCCATTGAACGCACATTGGGTATCATGTGGTGCATTGAGAGTGATTGTTTCAAATTCCGGATCGTCATTCAAGAACGACCGTTAACCAGAAGAGGTGTTCTCTCTACTGTATGTTCAGTGTATGACCCTCTTGGATTCGTAGCTCCGCTTATCCTGGTCGGGAAACAAATTCTTCAGGAACTTTGTCGTGGGAATGTAGACTGGGATGAACCAATCCCTGACAATGTGCGACCTAGATGGGAAAGGTGGAGAAATGAACTGCACGTGTTAGAGCAACTGGAGATCCCAAGATGTTTCAAACCTAAAGATTTTGGAAAAGTAAAGAGTGTTGAATTGCATCACTTCTCAGACGCGAGCCAGAGCGGATATGGTCAGTGTAGCTACCTTCGCTTGATAAACCAACAGGACCAAGCACATGTCTCATTTGTCATGGGCAAGGCTCGAGTGGCACCCTTAAAGTCAATTACCATCCCTCGACTGGAACTAACCGCAGCAGTAGTCTCGACCAAAGTAAGCCAGTGCCTCAAGCAAGAATTAGACTATCAAGATGTCGTCGAATTGTTTTGGACCGATAGTCAAGTAGTGATAGGATACATAAACAATGAAGCGAGGCGTTTTCACACATTCGGGGCCAATCGTGTACAAGAGATACACAACTGCACCAAACCTGATCAATGGCACTATGTGGAAACTGATTCTAACCCAGCTGATGCTGGTTCACGTGGCCTCACAGCCCATCGACTTGTACACAATTCACGGTGGCTGAAGGGCCCGGAGTTTCTGTGGAGTTCAAATGTTCATCCAGTACAAGTATGTTGCAAGCCTGGTCCCCTTGATTCACAGGACCCAGAAGTGAAAAGGGTCTCCTCCCTTGTTACGCAGACCGTGGAAAGATTTCCTGGCCACTTTGAGATTAGCAGATTGGATAGCTTCTCTGACTGTTTCAAGGCCAAAAATGCAGTAGCATTATGTTTACAGCTAAAGAGGCGCCTAATGGAAAGAAAGGTTAAAGAGAGTCCACGAGCTCCCAGAAGCAAGTCGAAAGAAGTGCCCGAATCTCAGCGTCAGAAACCAAAGGTAGAAGATTTAGCTCAAGCAGAGTTAGAAATCATTCACAGCCTGCAGCATGAACACTTTAAGGAAGAAATCAAAACACTGCACTCATTGGATACTAATGGAGAATTCCTGAGTAGAGAAGCTGCAAAACAGCGCGACACAAGTCTGAAGAAGACCAGCTGTATGTACCGTCTTGACCCCTATCTCGATGCCGATGGAATTCTGCGAGTTGGCGGTCGCCTCAGAAGAGCCAACATGCCAGAAAGTGTCAAGCACCCAGTCATACTACCGAAAAGATCTCACATCACTGAGTTGATAATACAAGATTGCCATCATGCCATAAAACATCAGGGCAGTGGGATGACCCATAATGAGCTCCGCCAGCGTGGATATTGGGTGATTGGTGGTACGTCCGCGGTCGGATGTTTCGTCTCAAAGTGTACCGTTTGCAGAAGATTCAGGGCACCCCCACAAGTCCAGAAAATGGCAGACCTGCCTAAGGACCGAACAGAGCCAGTTCCTCCCTTTACTTACAGCGCGGTGGATTATTTCGGTCCCTTCTTTATAAGGGAGGGTCGTAAAGAAGTTAAGAGGTATGGGGTGTTGTTTACCTGCATGTTGTCACGGGCAGTCCACATTGAAACCTCCAATACACTTGAGACTGACTCCTACATAAACGCATTACGCCGTTTCCTGGCTGAACGTGGCCCTGTTCGCCAAATCAGATCTGACCGTGGCACGAACTTCGTCGGAGCCAAGCGTGAACTAGCAGAAGCCTTAAACGAGATGGATCACGAGAAAGTCAAGAGTCATTTATTAAAGGAGAATTGCGACTGGATTGACATGGAAATGAATGTCCCCGCAGCCAGCCATATGGGCGGAAGTTGGGAGCGGCAAATAAGGACTGTGAGAAATGTTCTCTCAGTATTGCTTCAAGAGTCCGGATCCCAGTTGGATGATGAAAGCTTTCGCACACTTATGAAGGAAGTTCAGAACATCGTGAATTCAAGACCACTCTCTGTAAACGACATGATGTCTCCAGGTGCCCCAGAGCCACTGACCCCTAATCATCTTCTTACAATGAAGGTCAAGGTTCTAATGCCTCCTCCTGGTGTGTTCTTAAGAGAAGATCTTTACTCAAAGAAGAGATGGCGAAGAGTACAGCATCTCGCCAATGAATTTTGGAATAGATGGAGAAGGGAATTTCTGCACACGCTGCAAACGCGTCAAAGGTGGGTCAAACCGCAAAGAAACCTTGCTGTTGGAGACATAGTTGTGGTGAAGGATGATCACCTCCCAAGGAATGAGTGGAAGCTAGCTCGAGTCGAGCAGACCCTCCCTAGCGATGATGGTTTTGTTCGAAAGGTGGTCTTAGCTATGGGAACACGACTTCTAGACAATCATGGAAGAAGGACACAAGACGTTCAGCACTTGGAAAGACCAGTTCGCAAGTTGGTATTGATTTTACCTCAAGACCGGGAATTCCCCGTCGAGGAGCCTGCAGAATCAGAAGCTTAGTGTCAAAGGAACATTGAGAACTATCAAGGACTTTGTCATGTTATTCTTTCTGACCGGAATTGACTAGATTGTTTTCTTATGAGTTTTTTCTGTATGTTTGAACAGTGGATTCCCACTGTTGGGGAGCCATGTAGCGAAATACAAGCCACAAGAGACCCTTGGGAAAGTTCCCATGAGACTTAGCGCGCGTTCAGTTGAAACACGTGTGCTTGCGATCGTCAGATTAGTCAAAGTTATCTCGCTAGTTTCGTTGGAAATCAAGCGTTTTGTTTAGATTCTTAAGATTTTATCCAGTCCATTACCCTCGTCGCTGGACAAAGGTAATTTGTAGCTCGATTTTCCTTTGAATTATTTTGCTTTTCGTGTTATTTTCTTGTATTTTGTTACCACTAGCCGAGTCGCGTAGGTGCAAATTTCTCATCGAATTTTGTCGTATACATCTTTGCCTTTTAGTTTTACGGTTCTGTCTGTATCCTGCTGAGGAAATTAAAGAATCTGTAATTCTGCCAGCTATACATGTGGTTTACTCTTGGATTTTGAAGCTATTTACCGAGCGAAAGGTCGCCGGTAACACGACGCATAACACATTTTTTAGCCTCTGTGTATGCCCCTAAAATGGGGTTTGTTCCCTAAGGATTGCACATATCGCGCATTCTTTGTAGTTTTCAACGAAAGGAATGTTTTTCTGATGGTCCGAAAGGAGTTGAATGCATTTTTGACCTTTGGGCATGCAGCTGAGACCGACAATTAACTTATTGGGACTAATTCAAGCCCCCAAAAAGTGTGGCATTTTTTAGTATCGCCAAATTCTATAAGAATAGCGCCAAAATGATTTTTTTGAGGTGCCCCAAAGGAATCTGAGGTGCTCTTATGCTGAGGCCGTTGCACCAAAATGAGCACTTTCTTGAGGGGTGGGTTCCTTCCCACCCCACCCCCCTCAAAAATAAAATTTTCACCTTCCGACAAAATCGCAGACTTTATAAACAATAAACATTTTTTCTGATAGCCCCAAAATATTTGCATTATTTTTGGGCATCTGGGCAGCATTTTAAGCGCACCTGACCATGTACAACACATTTCAGTAGCCTCTGCGTATGCATCCAAAATGAAGGTTTTCCCTAAGGATCGCACATATCGCGCATTTTTTGTAGTTTTCAACAAAAGGAACTTTTTTCTGATGGTCCCAAATCGTTTGAATGCCTTTTTCACCGTTGTGCATGCAGCTGAGACCGACAATTAACTTATTGGGACTAATTCGAGCCCCCTAAAAGTGTGGCATTTTTTGGTATCGCCAAATTCTATAAGAATAGCACCAAAATGATTTTTTTGAGGCGGCCGAACGGAATCTGAGGTGCTTTTATGCTAGGGCCGTTGCACCAAAATGAGCACTTTATTGAGGGGTTGGGTCCCACCCACCCCACCCCCCTCAAAAATGAAATTTCCACCATACCGAAAAAATCGCAGACTTTCTACAATATAAACATTTTTCTCTTATAGCCCCGAGGGACTTGCATTATTTTTGGGCCTCTGGGCAGCATTTTTAGCGCACCTTACGACGCATAGCACATTTTTTAGCCTCTGTGTATGCCCCCAAAATGGGTTTATTTCCTAAGGATCGCACATATCGCGCATTCTTTGTAGTTTTCAACAAAAGGAATTTTTTTCCTGATGGTCCCAAACGATTTGAATGCATTTTTGACCTCTGTACATGCAGCTGAGACCGCAAATTAACTGTTTGGGCCTTATCATAGGCCACAAAAAGTGTCGACAAACTAAGTGGCGCCAAATTCTATGAAAATAGCGCCAAAATGATACTTTTGGTGTCCCAACGGAATGTGAGGTGCTTTTATGCTGGGGCCGTTGAACCAAAATGAGCACACGCCGGGCCAGGAGAGGGCACGAAGCTGCATGCTCGGAAAAACTTTTGCGTCTTTTATCCGATAGAGCTCAAACTTTGCACAATGATAGAACTTTTTATTCCAAACAATCGTATCGTTTTTGTTTTTTTATTTTAACGGTTTTTGGCGGGAAAATGACGTCACGGTGCTAAAGGCAAATTTTCAATTGTCTCTTATGGCACAAAAAGTATATGATTCTGAAAGAACTCATTGAGATAATGTGAAATGCGAAGAAATTATTGAAAAACCTCAATCCGTCTTGAAGATATAAAGATCTGAATTTTATAAATGTTCTAAAAATAGTAACAAAATGGCGGAAAATTCAAACTTCCGAACTTTATATCTTCAAGACGGATCGAGCTTTTTCAATAATTTCTTCGCATTTCACATTATCTCAATGAGTTCTTTCAGAATCATATACTTTTTGTGCCATAAGAGACAATTGAAAATTTGCCTTTAGCACCGTGACGTCATTTTCCCGCCAAAAACCGTTAAAATAAAAAAACAAAAACGATACGATTGTTTGGAATAAAAAGTTCTATCATTGTGCAAAGTTTGAGCTCTATCGGATAAAAGACGCAAAAGTTTTCCGAGCGTGCAGCTTCGTGCCCTCTGCTGGCCCGGCGTGGCACTCTTTTGAGGGAACCCACCCCACCCCTTTCAAACATGAAACTTCCACCTTACCAGCAAAATCGCAGACTTTCCATACAATAAACATTTTTCTGATAGCCCCGAGGGATTTGCATTTTTTAGGCCTCTGGGGAGCCTTTTGAGCTCACCTGACCACGCGCAATACCATTTTTAGCCTCTGTGTACGCCACAAAATGGGGTTTTTTCCCTAAGGATCGCACATATCGCGCATTCTTTGTAGATTTTAACAGAGGGAATTTTTTTCTGATGGTCCCAAAGGGTTAAATGCATTTTTGACCTTTGTGCACGCAGTTGAGACCACCAACTCACGTTTTGGGACTAAAAATTCAAGCCCCCCCAAAAGTGTTGCATTTTGAGTATCATGTTTGAGAGGGGTGGGGTGGGGCCCCTCAAAAAGTGCTCATTTTCGTGCAACGGCCCCAACATAAAAACACCTCAAATTCCGGTGGGGCACCAAAAAAATCATTTTGGCGCTATTTTTATAGAATTTGGCGATACTCAAAAATGTGCTGATTTTGGTGGAACGGCCATAGCATAAAAGCACCTCAGATTGCGCTGGGGCACCAAAAAACCATTTTGGCGCTATTTTTTAAAGAATTTGGCGATACTCAAAAATGCAACACTTTTGGGGGGCTTGAATTAGTCCCAAAACGTAAATTGGCAGTCTCAGCTGCATTTGTGCAATGTTGAAAACTACAAAGCATGCGCGATATGTGCGATCCTTAGGGAAAAAGACCTATTTTGGGGCGTACACAGAGGCTAAAAAAGGTGTTGCACGTGGTCAGGTGCGCTCAAAAGGCTCCCCAGAGGCCCAAATATGAAAATCCATTGGGGCTATCAGAAAAAATGTTTATTGTATAGAAACTCTGCAATTTTGTCGGCAAGGTGGAAATTTCATGTTTGAGAGGGGTGGGGCGGATCCCCTCAAAAAAGGGCTCATTTTGTGGCAACGGCCCCAGCATAAAAGCACCTCAGATTCCGTTGGTTCACCAAAAAAAAATCATTTTGGCGCTATTTTTATAGAATTTGGCCACTACTAAAAAATGCAACACTTTTTGCGGGCTTGAATTAAATCCAAAACGTGAATTGGCGGTCTCATCTGCATGTGCAGAAAAAAATTCTTTTTGTTGAAAACTACAAAGAATGCGCGAAATGTGCGATCCTTAAAGAAAAAAACCATTTTTTTCTTACACAGAGGCTAAAAAAGGTGTTGCGCGTAGTCAGGTGGGCTCAAAAGGCTCCCCAGAGGCCCAAAAAAATGCAAGTCCCTCGGGGCTATCAGAAAAAATGTTTATTGTATACAAACATCAACAACAAAAACAACAACAACAAAACCTTTATTTAGACACGATGGGGTAAAAAAAGCTACATAGTTTGTGGGGTCGTGTGTAAATAAAACATTAATACTAGTAGATAAAAACATTAAACTATATTGAGGTAAAAACGCTAAACTAATCGCTAAAACTAGATAAATTGCTAAAATTGTTACAACGATAAAAAAAGCGCTAAGAACTCTTACAGTAGAGGTTGTTAAAATCGCGGGGTTATTACAATAGAGGTTGTTACAATTAGCGGTTGTTAAAAGCGCTAAGAACTCTTACAATAGAGGTTGTTACAAAGTCTGCAATTTTGCCAGTAAGGTGGAAATTTCATGTTTGAGAGGGGTGGGGTGGGTCCCCTCTAAAAGTGCTCATTTTCGTGCAACGGCCCCAACATAAAAACACCTCAAATTCCGTTGGGGCACCAAAAAAATCATTTTGGCGCTATTTTTATAGAATTTGGCGATACTCAAAAATGTGCTGATTTTGGCGCAATCTGAGGTGCTTTTATGCTATGGCCGTTCCACCAAAATCAGCACATTTTTTAGGGGACCCACCCCACCCCTCTCAAACACGAAATTTCCACCTTACCAGCAAATTCGCAGACTTTCTATACAATAAACATTTTTCTGATAGCCCCGAGGGATTTGCATTTTCTTGGGTCTTTGGGGAGCCTTTTGAGCGCACCTGACCACGCGCAACACCTCTTTTTGCCTCTGTGTATGCCCCAAAATGAGTTTCTCTCCCCTAAGGATTGCACATATCTCGCATTCTTTGTAGTTTTCAACAAAACGAATTTTTTCTGATGGTCCCAAAGGGTTTGAATGCATTTTTGACCTTTGCACATGTAGCTGAGACCGCCAGTTCACTTTTTGGGACTAATTGAAGCCCCCAAAGAGTGTTGCATTTTTGAGTATCGCCAAATTCTATAAAAATAGCGCCAAAATAATTTCTTTGGTGCCCCAACGGAATCTGAGGTGCTTTTATGCTGGGACCATTGCACCAAAATGAGCACTTTTTTGAGGGGACCACCCCACCCTTCTCAAACATGAAACTTCCACCTTAACGGCAAAATCGCAGACTTTCTATACAAGAGACATTTTTTTTCTGATAGCCCCGAGGGATTTGCATATTTTGGGGGCCTCTGGGGAGCCTTTTGAGCGCACCTGACCACGTGCAACACCTTTTATAGCCACAGTGTATGCCCCAAAATGGGGTATTTTCTATAAGGATTGCACATATCGCTAATTCTTTGTAGTTTTCAACAAAAAGTTTTTTCTGAAGGTCCCAAAGGGTTTGAATGCATTTTTGACCTTTGTGCAAGCAGCTGAGACCGCTAAGTCACGTTTTGAGACTAATTCAAGCCGGAAAAAGTGTTGCATTTTTGAGTATCGCCAAATTCTATAAAAATAGCGCCAAAATGATTGTTTTTGGTGCCCCAACGGAAACTGAGGTACTTTTATGCTGGGGCCGTTGCACCAAAATGAGCACTTTTTTAATTGGACCCACCCCACCCCTATCAAACATGAAATTTCCACCGTCCCGGCAAAATCGCAGACTTTCTACACAATAAATGTTTTTTCTGATAGCCCAGAGGGATTTGCGTTTTTTTGGGCCTCTGGGGAGCCTTTTGACCGCACCTGACCACGCGCAACACCTTTTTTAGCCTCTGTGTATGCCCCAAAATGGGGTGTTTTCCCTAAGGGTCGCACATATCGCGCTTTCTTTGTAGTTTTCAACAAAAGGAATTTGTTTTCTGATGGCCCCAAAGGGTTTGAATTCATTTTTGACCTTTGTGCATGCAGCTCAGACCACCAATTCACATTTTGGGGCTAATTCCAGCCCCTAAAAAGTGTTGCATTTTTGAGTAACGCCACAGTCAATAAAAATAGCGCCAAAATGATTTCGTTTTGGCGTGCCAACGGAATCTGAGGTTCTTTTATGCTGGGGCCGTTGCACCAAAATGAGCACTTTTGAGGGGACCCACCCAACCCATCTCAAACATGAAATTTCCACCTTACCTTAAAAATCGCAGACTTCCTATACAATAAACATTTTTTCTGATAGCCACGAGGGATTTGCGTTTTTTTGGGCCTCTGGGGAGCCTTTTGACCGCACCTGACCACGCGCAACACCTTTTTTAGCCTCTGTGTATGCCCCAAAATGGGGTGTTTTCCCTAAGGGTCGCACATATCGCGCTTTCTTTGTAGTTTTCAACAAAAGGAATTTGTTTTCTGATGGCCCCAAAGGGTCTGAATTCATTTTTGACCTTTGTGCATGCAGCTCAGACCGCCAATTCACATTTTGGGGCTAATTCCAGCCCCTAAGAAGTGTTGCATTTTTGAGTAACGCCACTTTCAATAAAAATAGCGCCAAAATGATTTCGTTTTGGCGCGCCAACGGAATCTGAGGTTCTTTTATGCTGGGGCCGTTGCACCAAAATGAGCACTTTTTGAGGGGACCCACCCAACCCCTCTCAAACATGAAATTTCCACCTTACCTTAAAAATCGCAGACTTCCTATACAATAAACATTTTTTCTGATAGCCACGAGGGATTTGCAGTTTTTTGGGCCACTGGGGAGCCTTTTGAGCGCACCTGACCACGCGCAACACCTTTTTTAGCCTCTGTGTATGCCCGAAAATGGGATTTTTTCCCTAAGGATCGCACATATCGGCCATTCTTTGTAGTTTTCAACAAAAGGAATTTTTCTGATGGTCCCAAAGGGTTCGAATGCATTTTTGACCTTTGCGCATGCAGATGAGACCGCCAATTCACGTTTTGGGACTAATTCAAGCCGCCAAAAAGTGTTGCATTTTTGAGTATCGCCAAATTCTATAAAAATAGCGCCAAAAAAAAAAGTTTTTTTGGTGCCCTAACGGAATCTGAGATGCTTTTATGCTGGGGTTGTTGCACCAAAATGAGCACTTTTTTTATTGGACCCACCCCACCCCTCTCAAACATGAAATTTCCACCTTACCGGCAAAATCGCAGACTTTCTATACAATAAACATTATTTTCTGATGGCCCCAAGGGATTTGCATTTTTGTGGGCCTCTGGGGAGCCTTTTGAGCGCACCTGACTACACGCCACAACTTTTTTTAGCCTAGGTGTATGTCCAAATATGGGTTTTTTTAATATTATTATTATTATATATATACATTTTGTTTTGTCTTTATTTCTAAACTAGTTAATCATTAACCATTTGTGTATTTTTAAATTCAAATTTTTGGAGCCGTTATAGCATTTTCCTTCTGTATAGCTCTGGCTTGAGGAAGGCTAATTTCGTTAGCCGAAATATTGGCCTTAAATAAATCAGCCCTTTGCCGTAGTGCCAGCCTTGCATTAAGTTTTGTTCAATTACACTTCAAGTGACGTCTGGCTCCAGCATCTCTACACCAGAGATCCGGCAAAACCGAACCAGTGCGGTTTAATTAAGCGCCGTGTGGACCTCTGCATTCAAAGGTTATATATTTTCCCTAAGGATCGCACATGTGGCGCATTCTTTGTAGTTTTCAACAAAAGGAACTTGTTTTGCTGATGGTCCGAAAGGATTTGAATGCATTTTGACCTTTGCATGAAGCTGAGACCGCCAATTCACGTTTTGGGACTAACTCAAGCCGCCAAAAAGTGTTGCATTTTTGAGTATCTTCATAGTCTATAAAAATAGCGCCAAAATGATTTTTTTTCGTGCCCCAACGTAACCTGAGGTGCTTTTACGCTGGGGCCGTTGCACCAAAATGAGCACTTTTTTGAGGGGACCCACCCAACCCCTCTCAAACATGAAATTTAAACCTTACCTTGAAAATCAAAGACTTTCTATACAAGAAACATTTTTTTGATAGTACCAAGGGATTTGCGGTTTTTTTTGGCGTCTGGGGAGCCTTTTGAGCGCACCTGTCCACGCCCAACACCTTTTCTAGCTTCTGTGTATGCCCCAAAATGGGTTTTTTTCCCCTAAGGATCGCACATATCGCGCATTCTTTGTAGTTTTCAACATAAAGAATTTTTTCTGATGCTTTTAAAGGGTTTTAATGCATTTTTGACCCTTGTGCATGCAGCTGAGACCGCCAATTAGCTTTTTGGGACTATTTCGAGCCTCCTAAAAGTGTTGCATTTTTGAGTATCGCCAAATTCTATAAAAATAGCGCCAAATTGATTGCTTTTTTGGTTCCCTAACGGAGTGTGAGGTGCGTTTATGCTATGGCCGTTGCACCAAAATGAGCACTTTTTTGAAGGGACCCACCCCACCCCTCTCAAACACGAAATTTCCACCTTACGGGTAAAATAGCAGACTTTCTACACAATAAACATTTTGTTCTGATAACCCGAGGGAATTGCATTTTTTTGGGCCTCTGGGGAGCCTTTTGACCGCACCTGACCACGCGTAACACCTTTTTAGCCTCTGTGTATGCCGCAAAATGTTTTTTCCCTAAGGATCGCACATATCGCGCATTCTCTGTAGTTTTTATCAAAAGGAATTTTTTCTGATGGTCCCAAAGGGTTTGAATGCATTTTTGACCCATGTGCATGCAGCTGAGAGCGCCAATTAGCTTTTTCGGACTAATTCAAGCCCCTTAAAAGTGTTGCATGTTTGAGTATCGCCAAATTCTATAAAAATAGCGTCAAAATGATTTTTTTGGTGCCCCAACGGAATCTGAGGTGCTTTTATGCTGGGGCCGTTGCACCAAGATGAGCGCTTTTTTGAGGGGGCCCACCCCATCCCTCTCAAGCATGAAATTTCCACCTTACCAGCCAAATCACAGACTTTCTACACAATGAACATTTTTTTGATAGCCCGAGGGATATCCTCTGGGGAGCCTTTTGAGCGCACCTGACCACGCACAACACCTTTTTTAGCCTCTGTGTATGCCCCAAATTGGGGTTTTTTTTCCCTAAGGATCGCATATAACGCGCATTCTTTGTAGTTTTCAAACAAAAGGAATTTTTTTCTGATGGTCCCTAGGGGTTTGAATGCATTTTTGACCCTTGTGTACGCAGCTGAGACCGCCAATTAGGTTTTTGGCACTAATTCGAGCCCCCCAAAAGTGTTGCATTTTTAAGTATCGCCAAATTACATAATACACAATAAACATTTTTTTCTGGTAGCCCCGAGGGATTTCCATTATTTTTGGGCCTCTGGGGAGCATTTTTAGCGCGCCTGAGCACGCACAACACCTTTTTTAGCCTCTGGGTATGCCCCAAAATGGGTTTTTTCCCCTTAAGGATCGCACATATCGGGTATTCTTTGTACTTTTTAACAAAATGGATTTTTTTTCTGACAATCCCAAAGGGTTTGAATGCATTTTTGACCTTTGTGCATGCAGCTGAGACCGCCAATTAGCTTTTTGTGGCTTTTTGGCTCTAATTCAAGCCCTGAAAAAGTGCAGCATTTCTTAGTATCGCCAAATTCTATAAAAATAGCGCCAAATTGATTATTTTTTGGCGCCAAAACGGGATCTGAGGTGCTTTCATGCTGGGGCTGTTGCACCAAAAGGAGCACTTTTTTGAGGGACCCACCCCACCCCTCTCAAGACTGAAAGTTCCACCTTATCGACAAAATCGCAGACTTTCTCTACAATAGACATTTTTTTTCTTATAGCTGCGAGGGATTTGCACTTTTTTGTGGGCCTCTGGGGAGTATTTTTAGCGCACCTGAGCACGCACAACACCTTTTTTAGCCTCTGGGTATGCCCCAAAATGGGGTTTTTTCCCCTAATTTTTTGTACTTTTCAACAAAAGGAATTTTTTTCTGATGGTCCGAAAGTTTTTAAATGCATTTTTCACCTTTGTGGATACAGCTGAGAACCGCCAATGAGCTTTTTGCTGCTTTTTGGGACTAATTCAAGCCCTGAAAAAGTGTAACATTTCTTAGTATCGCCAAATTCTATAAAATTAGCGCCAATTTGATTGTTTTTTGGTGCCCAACGGGATCTGAGGTGCTTTTATGCTGGGGCCGTTGCACCAAAATCAGCACTTTTTTGAGGGACCCACCCCACCCCTCTCAAAACTGACATTTCCACCTTATCGACAAAATCGCAGACTTTCTACACAATAAACATTTTTTTTCCTGATAGCCCCGAGGGATTTGGATTTTTTGGGGGCATCTTGGGAGCATTTTTAGCGCACCTGAGCATGCGCAACACCTTTTTTAGCCTCTGGGTATGCCCCAAAATGTGGTTTTTTCACTAAGGATCGCACATATCGCGCATTCTTTGTACTTTTCAACAAAAAGAATCTTTTTATAATGGTCCCAAAGGGTTTGAATGCATTTTTGATCTTTGTGCATGTAGCTGAGAACCACCAATGAGCTTTTTGCTGCTTTTTGGGACTAATTCAAGCCCTGAAAAAGTGTAGCATTTCTTAGTATCGCCAAATTCTATAAAAATAGGGCCAAATTAATTGTTTTTTGGTGCCAAAAGGGGATCCGAGATGCTTTTATGCTTTGGCCGTGGCACCAAAATGGGCCCTTTTTTGAGGAGCCCACCCCACCCCCTTTCAAAACTGGAATTTCCGCCTTATCGACAAAATCACAGATTTTCTACACAATAAACATCTTTTTCTGACAGCCCCAAGGGATTTGCCTTTTTGGGAGGCCTCTGGGGAGCATCTGCAGCGCAGCCTCTGGGTATGCCCCAAAATGGAGTTTTTTCCTAAGGATCGCACATATTGCGCATTCTTTGTACTTTTCTGATGGCCCTAAGGTTTTGAAATGCATTTTTGATCTTCGTGCATGCAGCTGAGAACCACCAATTAGTTTTGGCTGCTTTTTGGGACTAATTCAAGCCCTGAAAAAGTGTAGCATTTCTTAGTATCGCCAAATTCAATAAAAATAGCGCCAAATTGATTGTTTTTTGGTGCCCCAAAGGGATCTGAGGTTCTTTTATGCTGGGGCCGTTGCACCAAAATGAGCACTTTTTTGAGGGACCCACCCCACCCCTCTCAAAACTGAAATTTCCACTGAAATTTAAACCTTATCGACAAAATCGCAGTCTCTCTACACAATAAACATTTTTTTGTGATAGCCCCGAGGGATTTGCATTATTTTTTGGGCCTCTGGGGAGCATTTGTAGCGCACCTGAGCACGCACAACAACTTTTTTAGCCACTTTGTATGCCTTTGAATGGGTTTTTTTTCCCTAAGGCTCGCACATATCGCGCAACCTTTGTACTTTTCAACAAAAGGAATTTTTTTCTAATGGTCCCAAAGGATTTGAATGCATTTTTGACCTTTGTGCATGCAGCTGAGACCGCCAATTAGCTTTTTGCTGCTTTTTGGGACTAATTCAAGCCCTGAAAAAATTGTAGCATTTCTTAGTATCGCCGAATTCTATAAAAAGAGCGCCAAATTGATTGTTTTTTGGTGCCCCAACGGGATCTGAGGTGCTTTTATGCTGGGGCCGTTGCACCAAAATGAGCACTTTTTTGAGGGACTCAACCCACCCCTCTCAAAACTGAAATTTCCACCTTATCGACGAAATCGTAATAACCTCCCAAAACTGCCACTTATGTCCAATACTGCCGCACCGATACGGACGGTTATTTGCAGTTGACGGTCAGTAAGTTTCGCACGGACCGTCACTCTTGCTTACGGACCGTGACTTGCGGTTGACAATCTGTATGCTTTGCACGGACCGTCATTCTTGCTTACGGACCGTTAATTGCGGTTGACGGTCCGTACGTTTCGCATAGACCGTCATTCTTACTTACAGTCTGAATACAGAGCGTGCATCTCATTATCGCGTCAGGGCCAACTGTTGACGGTCCGTACATTTCGCACGGACCGTCATCATTGCTTACGGACCGTCATTTGCGGTTGACGGTCCGTACGTTTCGTACAGACCGTCATCCTTGCTT
>OZ024897.1:17500-80000 GCA_964017195.1 Siderastrea radians
CCCCAGTTGCTCAAAAAGTGGATAACTCTTTTTCAAGGGACAAGTCGCTGTCCGGCGGATAAAATTTATCGCTTGCTTCATCTCCGTTGTTCAAAGCTTGGATCGCGCCAGCCAGCTGTTTAGCCGCTATCCAGCAGATAAGGTTGTCCATTCCAAAGTAGGTTGTGTAACTTTTATCCACTGAATAAACCTGTAGCAAAATAGGCATGGCTGTTCGAAGAATTGATCTTTTAAGCTGTGGACAGTTAGACAAAACACCTATAAAAACTTTAGATTTTGATGCTCGCGAATTCTCAACCATGCATGGATCGATCGATGTTATTGTTGGTGTGGGAGAAAATAAAACAAGCTACACTGTATACTTTGTCTGCCGTTGTTTTTGTTCATTATATATTTTAAAAAAGCATTGAGATTTTTGGTCATTCTTGGCATAGTCTGGGAAACGCTCTTGAAAAACCGTAATTGTTGTAGTCAGCTGGCAGGCAGCTTATCGTGTCCATCATAGTACAGTGGTCACTTTAATATCACATTGAAACACAAGTGCTTGGCGCTGCTAAATATTTTAAACAGTTTTTATAGAATTCTTTTTCTGAGCCGAAAGACGTGAAACAAATCAAAACCTTTTTTCAAGAACTGGAGGCCTTGTGTGACCGGAATCTAAATATTTGTAGTCAAAATTAAAAGCCATGAGAAAAATTTTCTGCTGCTCAACAACAACATGCGGACTGCCGAGGAAACGAAGCTTTCGCTTGCCTTATTCGCTGCATAAAAATAATAACTTCATATTTAATCATTTTTCTTAGTAGTTCATTTACTAAGATTGCCATGACAGTTAAAAGAAATAACATCGTTAAACCCTTAGGCAAATAGTAGCGTGTGATATTTTTTCCCCAACTTCAATTTCCACACACCAACGATCTGATCTATTAAAGCCTTCATCTCGAACAACAACAACAACAGTTTATTTGCATTCCCAATTACAAATGCCATTGCACATAAAAAAGAGAAAGAAACAAAAAAGCGAAATCGATTAATTTACAATTCTGTATCTGTTGACCATTTCTTAATGCAAAAGCTTCGTCAATGAAGTAACCTAATTTTTTACAAGTGAAAGTGTCAATGCTATTTAAGAAAAATACAATTTTGTCAAGAGCATTTTAGAATCGAAATCGAAATATTAACAAATAATATCGTCCATTATAGATTTTCTAATTGCATCATATCTATTGCAAGATAAGAGGAAGTGTATTTCGTTTTCAACTTCATTTGAGCTGCAGCATTGACAAATTCTCAGATGCTCAGGGAGTTCAGCGGTGGAATGTCTTCCATTTTCAATTCTTACTGGGTGTAATTACCTAACCTAAGTTTTGCTACTGTCCGAACAATAATGTCAATCGACTGTTCACCGACAGGGAATAAAGAGAGAAAAGTTTCTCCACATTCAGGATGGTATGTTATAAAATAAATGTCCATGCTTCTAAGCGATTACTGCTCTGAAATTAACACACTCGATTTAAAAAAGGAAAAGATAAGCAGTACAAACTATATCAGGTTAATCACGGCGGTCAGGACTGCATTCGCCAAGGATCTTCACGGTAGCAGACGGCAGAACTGAAAGGGTTTTCCACAACGATAATAAATTTTAAAATACGTTAAAAGAAAATCAGTTTTGTACAATGGTGGATCTTTTGAAAAAGAAACTATCACTTCAACTGCGTTATAAGATTAGGTACCTTTCGTCTTGTTCGCGCAGATAATGTTTTTTTCCGGTTCTTTTTTCCATATAGTTGGAATGGGCAATGAATGATCGAACTCTGGGATCTTGCAGCATGAAAAACCTGTCCGTGAAGTGATCAAAATGCCTCTCGGGTTGAAATTCGCACTGTTTGTGTCTTTCCATTGCGAGTCCGCTCGCAGGACTTCGGTGGTTGGATTTATTGTTGTAGCATTGTACAACACAAGTACTACCTGTCATAACTGCTGTAGCAAGAGAGATTTCAAAGTCGTGCAACAAACACTTGGCAAGAAATCTTTCCTCGAGGACAGTTTCATTTCCCGTGGCAAGTATTAAACCATGTGAAGGCACTAGGCTTGAGGTGAGCCTCTGACGTCACCTCCGCTCATTCGCAAGCCAGCTTCCGGAACAAGGGCCAGTAATGGCGGCCGCAAAATCTCGACAAAAACCGTCCGAAAAAAGCGACTTCTGGCCGTCGTAATAAGATGAAATTTGGCATGGTGACTAAGAACCACAAACTGTTCGAAAATGTAAAAATATCGAATACCAAAATTCTGGTCCCAGTGGCACTTTAAGCCGCAGGCTCCGGAACCCAAAAAGTACTTTTAAGTACGTGTTGCGGGCCTATGATATTCCTTCATATGTCTCGCAAGGAATTATGGGAAATTGGCGGGTATTTTGCGCAGGGAAGGGTTACGGCGTAATCCAGACAAAATTTTTAGAAGTCTAAAAGCACCTCTTCAATTCCCAACTTTTGACACAGCCGAGCTTGGCAAATCAGCCACAACTCACATTTCTACCAATTTTAGAGAAGAGGAGCGTTTAGACTTTCCGTCTGGCTCAATCTGCCGTCCGTTGCCGATTGTCACCTCGAGCGCCTAAGAAGCACTTTCGGCAATCGAACCAAGCAGGACACGTCTCGTTTCTTTGAAAGGTGCCAGTGACTTGCGGGTTTCCAGACTTAATGATGTCTTTCCACCACCAGACGGGAAAAATATCCCAAGGATAAAGTTCAATAACAAAATACATTCCAGCTCCTCGCATCGAACTCCTCTCTTTGGACCGATCGAGGAACAACTCCTTCCCATGCCTTCGCGTACGAAAACGTCACAAAGCATTGTTGCGGCGTCACAATCGATTGACGTCACTACGCATTATTTAAAGCATTGTTTTTTTGATGTCAACACTTGCAAACATTTTCCGCCTTACACAATCCAACCACAACTGCTATTAAGGTCCGATGCTCTGACAAGCATTTACTGTGAACGTCTTTTGGTAAGCCTTCTACACCATAACATGTATCTTCAGCGGTAACAAAACCCCATCACAATTTAACAAAGCCCCTTCAAAGTGAACCACACAATTAATACTTGTAAATTGCACCATACAAAATCATAAAATACTTTCCATGATTTTAAAAGGGCCATTCCTTCATTCTGAGGCTGTCCAAACATCTCCTGCTAAATACAGGAAAAGGATCCACATCAATATTTTAGTACAAGTACTGACTCCTTTTTCATAATAACTCACCAGTTAAACTCCATGCTCACACGCACAAACGAAATGGAACACAAGAAACAAGTGCATCACTGGCCAATAATTTCCATGGTAGAAACTATGAACTTTCCTTTGACTTAATTACCACACTACCACGAAACAGAAAATATTTCACTAACTTACAGCAGCCTCTTCTCTTTGCTCTATTTTTCATTATGGATACTTGCAAACGATACTTCTCTTTATCAAAAAAGGCCAAACAATTTCATTTAACACCAATCCCTTTTAACTGGCTTGATTTTTGGGTTCTTGTCATAGGTATACAGTTCATAATTAAACCACATTGATTTTCATTGAAAATTAATTCATGTTCCCCTCTTACATTATCCTCAATTTAGTACTCCCACCACACTTACAGACTAATATAAAAAGGGAAAAAAAGCTGAATTCATTATGTATACCCAGAGGAGTGGAGTGGCAGGGAATTGAATCACCATTTATTTACATACCCATTTTCACACAATCATTTTTACATACTCCTTCTACTGCTTAAAGTAAATTTCAATTGCCCCCATAACCAACCCTATATGCAAGTTAGTACAAAACCAGGGACAGTTTGTGTCACAGCTTGTGCTATGCAAGTACCATGTATGAAAGACTATCAGCTGTCTCATCACTACTGTCTACAAGACCCAGTCCTTCATCATCATTGTCATCCACACTCCCATTGCCATCATCATGACCATTCATCTGTCACCTGCATTCTCCAATTTACAGTGCTGAATACATCACATTGATATGTATATTGATAACACACATCACTCAATGTTTTCTTTCCTACAAGGGACAACTGATGATGTGTTAAATATGTCATGAGCTCTTTCACTTTCAGTTCATTCAGTCTGTCATAGGAGGAGGTGGCCACTTGTTCCACATCATACCCCTCACATTCCTCAGCCTGTTGAGCTGTTTTCTTTTCATCAGTTTTCACGAATGCCATTACACTGTTGTACAAAGAAAAGATGCCTAAAGCCCACTTTTCATTGGCTGTATTCTAGAATAAGAGCTGTATCATGCAACAAGACAAATTACAACAGCCTTTGAGATATCTCAGTGACTATTAATTCCATGTTTTCTGCAATATTACCACGCAACTTTATCCATCACATTCATAATGTATTCAACACTCCCCAAAATACTATTCCTACAGGAGATTTGCAGGAACCATTCTCTTTTTCTTGTTCCAGATTACTGCCAATTGAATGCACCCTTTGGTTTCATTATTTTATACATTTTTCGACTTTAATAAAAGTAACTGACATTTAAGGCCCTCTAAAAAAGGGTATGTGACGGGAAAAAAGGTTGGCACAGTTTTCACAAACCAAAATATGTTCTCATTCCCCCTTCCTGTTATCAAAAAACTTGACAACCCCTTTGTTCCAATTCTGCTCCTATTGTAAAACTGTGAGATCCCCCCTCATTATCCCCTGCCCCCAGTATATGTCATAATTACAGCCTATGGTTAATGTTTCAATACAAAAAGTTATGGAAAAAATACATAGGTACTGCGTTCTTAGAGAAATTGGTCTTAACTAACTAGTGCTACTTCATTTTTATTTGTCCTTCCAACGTAATATGGTATTGCAACTGATGTTTCTTCTTTCACCCACACTCACAGGATTTCAAATGAGAACAAGGTTGACACACACAAACCCTGTAAATACTTCTACTTTTGTACTTTCTGTTCTTCTCTTCACCAACAAGTCCAAGATGCCAACTTGAAAACTAAACAAAACTATTTTCCTTTGTCATGTCCGAATCCCACTGAGGCCAACCACATACACTAAGTGATACGTCACAAACACAAACACACAACAGAGTAACAAGACGTTATCAATTCATATACATCACAACTGACTCATCACTCACAATAGACATGCTATATGGAGCATCACCTAACTTGTTTCTAATTCAATCATACAATAGAATGTTTCTCTTCAAAGGTTTTCATTTAAGAAAACCTCCTCACTATCTGAAACATAAGCATTTTGTCTACCTCCTGCACCTAGGGAGATCCCATTCTCCTGGTGCTGAGGACCAGGCAAATCAAAAACAATGAAAACACTCACAAGTCAAAAATTTGACAACTCCATCTCTCAATGACATGGAAGCCATGCAAATTTGTCGAAATGTTCTCAAAAAATCATACAACATATTGTGCAACCGTTACTCATTTGTGTGAAACTGAAAACACACATCAGCACCTGCATATTTTAATGCTATACTCAAAAACATTTTTGCTTGAACAAATCTAGTACTCACATAGGTGAATCTTTCTTCAAACCCAAACAGCACCAGAAAAGAAAACAAGCACAATTCCTCCTTCTTACTGACGACAATGCAAGTCATGTGCACTACAGCCATGTCATCATTATACTTGCTCCCCGTTTTCATTGATGGTTTCATTACATTGACAAAATTCTAAATCACTACTTTCAAAAGAAAACGTTCATTACCTGTACTTCAATAAAACATTAACGTTAAAACTTGCACTTCTTTTTACTGTTCAACACTGGTCACTGCTCTGAAAAAACACTATCTTAGTCAATGTGCAGTTCTCATGCCATCAATGCTACATAGTTCCCTTGTCTTCCACGCAAACAATAAAATATAATCAATTACTCTTCACCTGTCCAGCAAGTAATTTGAGTATAAAACCTCTTCAAGGAAGATTTGCTTGAAATGGAAATTGCTGGGAAATTATTGCCCTTTTCATATCATATTGAAAATAACAATTACCTATCACTCAATGCATGTCATGCAAAAATGTGTTCCTTACAGGTAATGTGCCAAAACGATACTCAAGTAAACATTCAAATTATTTCTATGTCCATAACTGGTTTATCCAGACGGTGCTTTCCAAAGTATTGCAGCAAGGAATATAAACTAAATCTCAACCATTTCTCGGCTTTTCTGCCAGTTGCATTACATAATCTAATTTGTGGCTATACAGTGGCCAAGCTACAAATGAATGAACAGTCTACATGGCTAAAAAAGGGCTATGCTACAGTATTACAGATATTAAAAAAGAAAAAGCCTTGTACCTCAGTTGCAAAGGAAATCCCTAAGTAAAGGAGTATAGCAAAGGTGTGCAGGCAAGGAAAACTACACCTGAAATTACTCACACACTTCACCTTTCAGTGGCTTTGACGACATTCATGTCATTCCACTATGATGCTTATTCTGATACAAATTTTGATTTTCAATGCAAAGGCCACAAAGACAAAAACCCTAAACAAATGACCATACCATCTTTACACAATAACCAGTTAGAGTTTTAGCACTGGAAGGAGAGTCTTGATCTGGTCCAAAGCCACTGGACTCAACATGCACCACTATTACATGTCCCAATATGTAAAGAAAATGTGACAGTCATTTCACAAATCCACTTCAGCTGCAATGCCTTCCATACACTTAAATGGAAATTGCGATATGAGCCACTCAAAGCTGACTATTTAATGCATATATCTGGACATACGGCTATTTCACTTAACGTTGTCGGATCAACTCAGGCTTACGCAACAAGACCGAAGGGTGGTGTGGGTAGTTGCAAATCACACTTAGTTTAACGGTTGTCAGAAGTTGGTCGGGAACTTTGAATTTCTTAGTATGAAGTAATAAATAGGCACCATCCGATTATTGTCAGCGGCAACCCTCATTTGGCTTTCCATTTTCAGTTCAAAGTTCTTGTCATGAACTGCAAAAATTCATGTTCCATATTTTTCATGATGCTGTTTTTCCTACTTTTAATTTACATACCATGCATGTGTACCCACAAATTTTAAATTTGCATCCCATTTTAACCCAGCAAACAAAAAGATGTGTGCGATTAAAAATTACGTTTTAAACGAAAACTCTGTCTGAAAATAATTCTTTCAGGCTTTTTGTTTAATTTCTATGCTTTGAAAACTCTTCCATATACTTGCTATTGTATGACAAGCAAGGTACTGCTGATTATGTTGAACTTAGGTATAAAAAACCCCTTATTACCCTGCGGCCTTGTCGTGTAGCCTTAAGTTCTCATCTGACAACGTTAATTGAAATAGCTGTATACCTCAGATGCCAACAAACAAACAACAACCTCAACAGCAGATCATACAAACAACTGTACAAGTCAAAAACAACACCAACTGTTTCAGCAGTTTTATTGTTTTTGAATCAATACCATTTAATACAATAATCGAATGACTCTGAACTAATGGAGCTACCTAAACAGGTCGGCCAGTATTTGGAGTAGAGTAATCCAACATAACCTACAGTGCTGTTTCATGTGTCTGATAACACCTTTTAACTTTGTCTTTAAATTGTACCTAGTTAGGAGATGACTAAGGAGTTCATATGATGTACCAAACAAACCACAAATACTTTAACTCACACTCAACAAAACAATGAATGGAAGCATGCTGATAGCTATTCAGCAGCACTAATCACTGATAGCTTCCAGCTGGTGTTGATCATGAATGAAGTGCACTGACACATCTCAATGGTACAATTTAATGCTCGTTATTCCAACGACAAGCAATCAATTCTGTTTACCTTTAAAGTATCAACAGCAGCTTTACGTCTGGATAACAATAGTAACAACATAAAGACAACTTTCCATGATAACAATAACAAAATCCATCAATGTAAACTAACCACCATACTAACCAATCCACTGCATATGATAAGCAGCAGCAGTAAGAGGTGTATATCATGAGAAAATTATTAATGAACAATTATTCCACAAGCGTGCATATTTGGATATGAGGTGTTTAAGTGAACACCTCACATCAAACAAGCAAAAGTGCAATAACTGATTCATTCAATTATTCCATTGTTAACTTTGGTACTTATTCCTGAATGTTTTTTGGGACACGTCTCTAAACAAAACCTAGCCTGACAAAACAGCCGACATTTCGCAAGGTCGCCACTTGCGCCCTCGCAAAATGACATTTCAGTAATGAGTACAGAAATTCCTTACTGATTATGCATCACTACCCAGATCTAGGTAGCGCTTCTGTTTGGTTGAAACGCGAGGGAATTTCGTTTCAACCAATCAGAAGCACTACCTAGATCTGGGTAGTGACGCCTCATCAGTATGGAATTTCTACGCTCCTTACTCAAATGTCATTTTGTGAGGGCTCAAGTGGCGACCTCGCAAAACATCGGCTGTTTGCTCAGGCTAAACAAAACCCTTGCTTTCACAAAAAAATTCAGTCCACTGACTCTCTAAGTCATATCCACTTTCCTTAAAAGGCAAAAAGCAGGGTTTATTGTTTATACTCTGTGTATAGGAAACCAATGACAAAGCCAGCTGTTCAATAGGAGGCTGTGAATTTCACACGTCTTACACCCCTTACTCAAATGAAGCACAAAGACTTTTTATTACATTTCCCTTTATAGCCAGTATGTTTAAATGTCGTTTACATGATTTTCTGTCTTTTAAAAAGTATAGTTTATGTGCTTCTTAAAGGGGCATAGTCACGCTATTTTAGTTCACTTTAAAAATCAAAAATATGTCCTCACATCAATGAACGCCCACAAATAATGGTCTAGTTTTGTTACCAAAGACTATATTACTTCAGTGGAACTATTTTCTGTCGTCTGTTGCTACGGATGGAAATGGATTGCAATTTGAAAAAATTAGGCTAAACTTTTCAAATTCTTTCAGCGTGTTGACATTAAATCGATATTACATGGTCATGGTTTGTTTTCTCTCAATGAAATTAAGTTAATATGTTCCTCTAAATGTTCAAACACAATGTTGGACATGGATAAAGTTAGCTACCGATAATTTTAGCACAGTTTTGACCAGAAATCTGCGAAATCTTCGTGACTGTGCTCCTTTAAGAGGATAATTTTCTTTCAAATATATGCATATGCATGTCATCAATTTTGATGACAACACTGGACTTTTCCAGTCACCAATATCATAAGACATCCTTCAGGGGCCGTTATGAGCGCTGTTATGTACACGTTGTAGCACTGCGTAATATATTTAAAAAAACCAGTGAATTTGCCCACATGCTAAGTTACCCATAATGGACTTGCCCACAACAAACTTGACACCCAGTAGATCACTAACCAGTTTCATTAGTTTGGCAAGATAGTGAAAACAGACAATTGTGCACTAGATTACTGTTTGGCCAAAAAAGGCTAATAAATATACATTTTGTCCCACACATTTTTCGTGACAGACAGTACAAATAAAGAAATGGAAAAACTTATGATTATTTCCTTTCTGAAAGAACAGATGTTAATGTTGAACCTGTTGATTGAATTGAATCAATTGAAAAAAATGTACAAACAACGCTGTTCTCTTAGCAGGAATTACTAAAACAAACTACAAACCCAACTTTGAAAAAGATACATATTTCATTCAAACAGTTTTCTTTAATCTGTGTGTTTCAGTTCTCATGTCTTTTCCGTGGGTGAGGTATAACTGAGTGGGTTTTTTTGTTGTGGCCAAGTTTACATGTGAGCAATCATTCACCACCAGTCATCTGTCTTACTAACTGCCTATCTGCTGCAGGCTTGTTCTCCTAATTTAAGACTCTGATGGTCCAGAAATTATTTCAAGGTTCACAGGCGGTCCATTGTATGGCTGAAAAAAAAAATCATTAATTTACAAACAGGTCAACATCACCACTATCAACATTTTCAGTATCAGCCTATTAATTACAGTGTTGTTTTGCATTCTTAAACTTGGATAAATCAATTGGTCTCACAATTACAGTTATCACATCTACATAACACTGCTTCATTTCGTGTCTGCATTACAGACATATCACTCTATTTCAAATGCAACACTGGTGTATAACAGGGAGGATATGCCCAACTGACTCACCATTTAGCGCTGACAACATCATGAAAAGGATAGATTGTTATCAATATTAAACAAAACAGGGGAAGACGATTTTAAATATGTAACAAGGCAATGGTACCTTCTATCAACATTAAACATGCTTATCTGATCACCAGCCATATGTCATTTGTATCTTTGCTCAAAATTTAAATGAGAACCACTACACTAGTTAAGTAGGTGCATAAAACGTTATTTGTACATGCTTGCCCCATCAACTATAATGTAATAATGAAAGCTAATTAACACAAGGGGTGTGTGGTTAAAATAAAAAGATTAAACCTGTTTGAAATTAATTAATTAATAAATATATCTTGTTACTAACACCATTTAATAAGTGTATTCTAATGAGGAAAAAGTGTGCGCATCAAGTCTATTATTAATGATAGGAAAGCTCTCAGATTCATGTAGTGCAGCCGGAAGTGCGTTCCACAGTTTTGCTCAAATACAGCAAAAAAGTTTTCCTTACATATAAGCCTCAGTATTAGGTAGCAGCCAAATTATTTGCAGAGAGGTGGAGGAGCCCCTCAGGTTATAATGTGTTGTATTTTTCTTACTACAGAAAACATCTGTAAGACAGCCTAAGGCATTTAGAGCCTCAATGACAGGAGTATCATAACTCTAATTCATTATAAGATGTGCAGATCTATTATGAAGTTTCTGGAGTTTATTTGAATACCCTTGACCTAGGCTATCCCATACCTCACTACAGTAATTAAAGTGAGGCTGGACTAGAGCATCACATATCGAAAGTAGAGTGTCTCTTTCCACAAAATCCTGAATTCGCCTCATGGCTCCTATTCCTGAGCTAACTGTTCCAGCAACATTTTCAATGTGCTTGTCCCAACATAGGTGTTGATCAATTTCTACACCAAGAACCCTACTTTGCTAAACCTGTTAAACACAACAAAACAAATCACCTGTGTATCACAGAAAAAGTCACGTGGAGGAGGAATCTCTGTTATCCATCTGAAATGTCAAGAAAAGAAAGAAATGACAACTATGCACAAACAAAAACTACAATGCTCGACCTAATCAGGTTGCTTGGAGCACAAAAATAAAACAGAAGGGTTATTGAGTTTTTAATAAGAATCAGTGAAGACAACCAAGTGTGCTTTGCAGTGATGGAAATATCTAGCAGCTGCCTAGTGGAATCAGCTACCTACATGTGTAGCAGTACAAACGCAAGCAAGTGTGAAACCCTTGCTATCTTTAAGTGAAAAACAAAGGAAATTGAACTGTAACAGATTATAGGCTGTACTTTGGAAGTTTCTAGGTCCTCATTATTATTATTTTGAATAATGTATGCCTATGTCCTTTATTTTCTTTTATTTGGAGATATTAGCATGTGTATTCTACTGACCCTGAATCCAACCTACGTGTAAAATATAGTTAATATATGGATGTCTATACATACTTCATCTGTCTGTGATCTAACAAAACATAGTCACTTAATACCTGTCACCATTACCATGTTCAATGGTGGAAACCTAAAAAATAACACACAGATCAGTAACTAGAACAATCAGCACAACATAAGAGAAAAAACAATTGTGAAGATGGTTACTACTATGACATACAATAATGTGGTCTTTTAAATACCTCGTTTGAAGAAGAAGGATTACATTCTCTAAAGTAAGTACAATCTCTGCCCTGGATGAAAAAAAGATTCAAATGAGACAAATGTTTGCTAATTGAATAGTACGACACGCAAAAATTGTTCCACTTTAACATTTTCATATTTTTTTTAGGAAAGTAGCCTTTCATTCCCACTGCTACTATTCTGCTACCCGGCTCCTTTTCATCTTTTTTGGGTTTGTTTGTTTTTACCCCCGCTTTCACTCCTTTGTGACATTTTGAATCAAAACTTCAAACATTAGATCACAGAAGAATTACGTCAACAGGTATTTCCCTGTGTCATTAGCCCTTCAATTAAGAAATCTGTGGTAAATAAATTATACCTTTGCAATAATTAAGATGACCGCATTCAAACATTACATGATTGTTTATCCTAACATTCTCAATATTTTAAATCATCTGCCATCAAGATTTTATCAACTTCAGTGATTGAAGGAAGACTTCACTCATAAAAGAGAACCAAGAATGAAGTGCTTTTATTCTGATCTCATTTTGGCTTTCAAACTTTGTCAAACAGGTCTGCTAATCACACTTGGTGATCACCCCCAACAAATGGTCAAATCATGAAAGCATTCTTCAAATGGCCATTTGTAAAAATTGCAGGTGCATATGCCATTTAATTGAAAACCTCAAACAAGCACTTTGAACTCAGACATCAAGTTGGTTTCCTAGAACCTTCTGTATAGGGTATGACTCATGGAAGTGTCTTCCAAACTGCTCTGAGGATTATTGTTTCAAAAGTGTGTAGCAGAGAAACATGATAACACCTCAATCATGTGAACTTACTTTGTCTTGTGCATAAGGAGGAGCAAGGATGTCAACAAATGCTGATGGTCCTGCACTGTAACAAAAAATAAAACACAGCAAGTTTTCTTTAGCACAGATTTCCCCCCCCCCAAAAAAAAAAAAAATTATACTAAATTAAAACAGTCAGCTAATAACCCAAAGGGCTTTGGTTGTATGTCAAAAATGTTTCTTTTATTGATACCTTCAACCACAATTATCATGTTTTACATCAGTTCAGAGGTAAATACACAACAAATGCTCTGTGCATTATGCCACTTGAAAACTATATTTCATCAACCTAAACTTTGACCAACAAGTAAAGCAGCAGATCTTTTAAAACAACATAAAGTACATACTTCATCCAAGGGAACACTGAAGGAAAAAGAAACCTGATTTTGCATTCCTCCAAGTGAAAAACAAAACAACAAACCAAATGAGTGATCAACCTGGTTAATCACATACTAGTGTACTAGTGTATTTGTGCAACATCATGTTACAGTCAATTGCCAATATTAAATAAACTCTTTTATTACCTGGTATTGTGTATAGTATGGTGGTTGCCTGATGTTGGTGTTAGCACACAGGTCTCACTGTGTTCATCAAAACACCTTACTGACTTCTTACACCTGATCAATCTCCCTGTAAAAATTCACAACAATTTACTTATGATTATTCACTTAAACTTTATCAGCGACCTCAACTTAAGCTCTTGCCAGTAAACCAGTACTGTTTTAACACCAAGTGATCACATATACATGTAGGTATGCTGAAGGGTTCCGTATATCAATAAAAAAATCAGAGAAAAGATTTATTGGTTACAAAATCAAGAAAATCAACAGGCTTACTTTTGTGTGCTTACATGATCACCACTGGGCACACTGGATCATGAGTCGAGTAGAACTTTCAAAAGTTTATTTTATGCTTTGCTGTTGTTTGGAAACTCTTAAATGCTGCTTGGGAGCGTGTAGTCATGTCAACACCAACAAAGGACTTACTGTTTTCTTCTCAACTTGCTATCTTAAGATTACTCTTCAATGTTTCACACTCTTATTATGTCTCCTAATTCAGCAAATTTCTCATAGAGATGCTTAACAACCTTTAACTTTCCTGCATTCTTAAACATGCCAAAATTTCCTTCTTTAATCAAAGGGGCTCACTTTAATTCATTCTAGTTGATTTCCAGCTTAAACATGCTTTTCTTTTCCAAACAGGAGGGAAAAAGCCCCAAATGAGCAATTTTATTGTTTCCAAACTTTTCTTCCAGCCTTTCACAGTGCATTAGAAGTTGGGATGTATAATTTCACATACAGTAATTAGCAACAGCAGAGAGCCTATGAGAAAAATACCAATAGTGTTCAATTTTTTCTTTTTCCTTGTCCTTTTTCACTTAAGATCAAATGAACATTATAGTTGGAGGTCAATAAGCTATCAAGCAATGACGGAGAAAAATGAGATTGCATGGTTAACCAAGGAATTTTGATCTGTTTTGGGATGTGCCACCTTTAAAAAATTGTTGACTTTGAAGATTTTCAGAACAGCCCAGCATGAATTACCCAAGCTAGTTCCAAGGTGTTTTAAGATCAATGCTGTCCATTGACCAACAACTGAGGCCATTTAGATGTATGTCACATGCTCTATTATTTCATAGAAGTTGCTTTCCAAATCAATGTATATCTAATCATCAAAACCTGCCTTTTATTTTTGAACTGTTTGTGTTTGGTATATTTCAATAATGCTGTTTAATAAATGTCCAGTAAATCAAAGAGAATTGTTCTGTTGATGGAAAGTGTCCATCATTTGTTGTACATTTTAGTTTACTAGTACAATGCAAAATAATAGCTGCATTAATTTTTAAGATTTAATTCATGTCATTTTGTCCTCTTGAAAGCAAGAATCAATTTTATCATTTTTCTTCAAAGTAAAGCACTGTTAGCAGAAACAAACACCATCAGGTTTCCAGTTTTACCAAAACTTAACACTAAGGCAACTTAAATTTGATTTCCAGTCCGTACTGCGCACGCTCAGCCCCGAATTGTTGTTTGTGAGCCTCACATGATGGAATGTTGTCTTCGCGACAATATAAAACATAGATGATTTTATGAAATAGAGTGCATGTTTGGAGCTGTACGAAAACTTTTCCACATGGAGAAGTAAATAGACTTTGATACCTCGTCATTTTCGGAAGTATCTTCCTGCAACACACCATGTGTTCATCCACAGGCTTGCGGTTCCTCGTGCCTGATGGCAACTTGATGAGCAGAACTGCTGGGCACTACTACACAGGCGGCCATTTCTTTCTGTTTCCCCTAATAGTCAGGTACACAGGAGCCCAAAATGTGACACCCACAGGCATTTTTGTCTGATTTGCGGCAACATAGCTAGTTTTACTAACTCGAGTACGCTGATTTAAAAAATCACTGTTACCAAGCTCAATTCTTCTGTTAAGATGGTGTTATGGGACATTTAATTATGACGTCATTGCCCAAATAAAGAGTTTTCTTTCCTTTAGCAATTTTAAGTTTAATAGATCCAGAAATTCTTTCAAAGCGTTTCTGGTGTACTGTAAAGCTGATTCTAAGAATTTCTGACAGTTTTAGGCTGTTTCTATGAATATCGAGCCGTCATGTGAAAATTGACCAAGCCCTCTTACATAAAATTCACCTTATTACAGGTATAGTTTTGACATTTTGTTGAAAAGCGAATGTGATTCTTGTATTAACAAAAAGTTGCAATTGAAATAAGAAAGAAAAAAGTTAGTGTCATGCCGCGCTGAAGCTACGAGCTAGCGAGCATCAAGAAAGACGCCATGACAATGTCCATATATCGAGTTTTCCATTTTTTCAGCTTTATAGTAGGAAAATGGAGATAACATCATCGTTATTACACTTGGAGATAAAACTTAATTGTTTGTCTTGTATATTGCTGAATCTAAGCCATTTCATAAAGTACTTTGTCGGTCACGGGTGCATGATGGTGACTTTAGTTGAATTCATGTAAAATTAATGAAATCAAATTTACAGGACGTTGCTCCTTACTCTTAGGTTTAAATATGTCTATGATATTGTTAATCATTATTGTAAATATTACTAATAATTCTATTAAACGCTTTCAAAAACACTGAACTAATATTGTTTTATAAAAGCGTCTTTAATGCGTTTTAGAGCAGGTTGATTCAGCAATTAGCGTCGGTCTTGGTGCATCCACACAGTCCAGTGCACACGACATGCGTCTTTCTGCATTTACAGCGAAGAGTCGCGCAGCCAGTGGTGCATCGGTATGAAACCATCTCCAAACAAGCCTTCGGGATTGGATATAGTGTCATAAATACAGGGACCAGTAGATCTTCTGCTAGCGTCCAGTCTGTCTCCTCTGGGTTTGGAAGCACCGGTTTCTGAATGCGCACCCGGCCCCACACCACGGTTTCGTAGTGTCGTCTCTCCAAGTGCTGCTTGAACGTGTTGCTAGTGGGTGGTAGCTTTTCTGGGCTACTGACATTGCCAAGTAGCACGACGCAAGCCAAGTCAAATGAGTCTTCTGATGTCTTATACATTTGCCAAGCAAACTTTTCTGAGGATGCGATGGTGCCAGCATCGAGGACGTCTTCGCCCACCGAGGAGAGAAGATCAAAGTGCTCTGTGAAAACTGTCCATGCAGTCTTCTTTAAATGTCCACAGACCAGTGAATGAGGTGCTGTCACAGCCGGTAATGGGGTGAAATTGTAACAATGCACTTGACGAGTTACGAGGAAGATTTGCTGAGACCTCCTCCAAAGGTATGTACTTTGGCTTCTTTGAAGTTCCTGCCCATGTCCACACCTGATGAGAGCTTAGTGCGATGTGCCAGGAGAAGTAACAGCATGCCTGTGTCTCGAGTGGAAACTACAACGTTGTTGACATGTGCGACCTCATGAAGAGCAATCCTCATATCGGCTTCTTTGTGGTTGGATCTCAAAACGGCTGCATCAAGGCTAGGATCTGAGCAGAGAACATCCTCTTCGTTTGAACAACCGCCAGATAATACCATGTAGTATCAGCAGGTGCTTGCACGATAAGTTAGTCTGAGAAAAACCGTGCTAAGTCCGCTTTCTTGTCTCCTAATGCCAGAAATTCTTGCCACTTCATCGGCAATGAAACCTCTCTTCCTTCAATAACTCTGCGCACAGGCCGCACCATGTTCTTGGAGCGTTAAGTTCTTGTCGGTGCTTTGATGGAGTGCCTGCGATAATGATAAAAAAACATGTCAATCCTCTGGTATCCAGAACCTTTCCATAACACAACGTCCAAGTAGCAGTCCGCAAAGCCACCGAAAGTCTCCAGTTTGCTTTTTCTGACTTTTCAATAGCTGCCACCAGAGCAAAGCCATTGATGAACAAAGAAACATTTCCTTGAACTGTAACTGACTCCGGGCGCTTGAACTTTTCTATCAGAACATTTGCTAAAATAGCTAGACTTGTTTCCCGTTCGTATGGTCTGCTTCATTTCTGCGTTAGCGCATGCTGGATTATCGCTTGCATGTTTACCTCGTGCCTGGCTTCACACGCTGGCACTAGACAATATAAGATACTCCGGTCCGCATGCAGAATCTTTCTCTTCTCGGAACTAGTTGCAGGACTTTTAACTACATAAAGGTTGGCAAATGTAGGCGGATTATTCTTGGAAATAGGGTCAAGAAAGTTTTCCTCTGCCCCTTCTCCCCGTTCCCGCTCTTCTTCTTCTCTGTCTGCAGATAGCAGCCTCCGTTCTACGAATCTTTCCAGCTGGGTCTGTCCCAAAGAACGAGCCTCTGGAGTCGCAAGATCTTTTGTGGCAATGTTCTGCAGTGTCCCATTTGTCTGTGACGAGAACACCCCAAATTTTTGTCGCGTAGAATGTACAAGCATTCTCAGATTCATTATCTTACTTCTGTCTCTCCTTGGCACTCTCTCTGTGGATCAAGCGGTCGTTGTGGTGTATGTGAAACATCTCTGATTTCGCAGCAATGTGCTAACGCAGGTTGCGGGATAAAGCCCATCTGCTAACCGCTGAGGGTGTCTTTGTGATACCAATGATGCTCCAACCTTCTTTCCAGTCGCACTCCGCTTCTAATTCTGGCATTTGCACATTGGAATTTCATATTGTTTTTAAGGGTTAGGGTTAGGATTTGCCAAAGGGCAAATGCGACAGCAATACGCGTACGCTTTGAATAAATCCTCCCTTTCTCTTTTCATTAGTTTTCACCTTTGAATTAGCCGTAAAAAGTTTTTACCTTACCTTGATTAGGGTAGGCACAGGAAAGCTTTCCAATTGCCAAGAACTCGTGCTATTGACGATATTGAAAGGGTTGCATGTTTTCAATTGCAACTTTTATTAAAACAGGAATCACATTCGATTTTCAAAGTTATACCCGTGATAAGGTGAATTTTATATGAGAGGACGTGGTCAATTGCCACGTGAAGGTTCGATGTTCATAGAGACAGCGCAAAAACTGTCACAAATTCTTAGAATCATCTAAACAGTACACTAATAATGCTTTGAGAGAATTTCTGGATCTATTTAACTTAAAATTGCATAAGGAAAGAAAACTCCTTATTTGGACAGTGACGTCATAATTAAATGCCCCAAAACACCATCTTAACGCAAGAACTGAGCTTGGCAGCAATGATTTTCGAAATCAGCGTACTCGAGTTAGTAAAAATAGCTATGTTGCCAAAAATCAGACAAAAATGCCCGTGGGTGTCACATTTTGGCCTCCTGTGTACCTGACTATAAACAAAACCCACTACATGTACACACTGAGATATTATCTTGTCCTGGCTCATCAGCCACCTGAAAGTCTCTTTCTTCAGTTTCACTGAGAGTAAATAAAGCTCATGTTCGATCACATCCATGATGGTGGGAGACAAAAATTGTAATTTCACTTTATGTAAGACATCACGAATTGGTACATTTCATAATGGTCGTACATGATGTAAGTGGTTTTCAAAACAAAAAAAACAAAACAAACCATTAAGCCTGCGCAGTACGGACTGGAAATCAACTTTAAATGCTTATCAAAATCTTAACCCAAATTAAATCTAAATCTTAGCCCTAATTCCTTGATTTGCTCTGACAAAGGTTTATCCCCAGAAACATCAGCTTTGAAATCTCTTTACAGTAACCCATTTACCTTATGTCAACTCAGTTGAGTTCAAATTGAAACATACGGAAAAACACACAACAGTTGTACCAATATCCATTCACTCCAAAAAACCCAGAAGCATCTCTAGAGACCAACGTTAACATAGTTGTAATCAACTTCTAAAGAAACACAGCATCAAAACCAAATACTGAATGTAGGAGTTTTTACTTACGTTTAAACTGCTTGTGAAGAGAGTGCCTAGAGAAACCACCTGTCTGGCCATTCAGTGGAACCCTACACATAAATGGAAACATGATGTTTTTACCAATTTTAATGTACTAGTACTTCCTCTTAGGTTATAGCAGATCTGCTGCAATGCAGGCTTGCGTGGATCTTCCCTCCACTGGAAATGTTATCAATATTGAATATTGAATGAACAACTGTAATATCCGACAAAACTGTTGAGAAACTTTGGAATGAGTGGGAACTTTAACTTTGAAAAAACATCGGCATGCAGTGCGTGCAGAACAGATGACATTTTTAACTCGTCAATTTGGCTTGCGCAGTAAATGGGTGGTGGATGGTGTCGACAGCCTGTAAGAGACCTTTTTCACGCAGTTACTATTTAGCATAAGAGCAAAACATTTTGCACGTCTAGCCTCGCAGTGAAAAACTTGAAAACGAGTTTAGACATGCTAAAACAAAGCTTTTTATTCTCTGGGGACTCAACATGGCTGCCGTGTGACAAAGGTCTATGGCCATTGGAATTGGATCGAATTGATGAATTATTTATATCTTGTTTTCGAGCTAGGCTGTACGGCCAAAACCAGCCATGCTCCACGTATGTTCCGCGTGGAGGACACTTTATCTGCTACCTCCCCTACTACGCATGTTTAGGAGACATATAAACCAATCAGAAACTCTCTTTTGCACATATACCGTCGTTTTCATCTAAGCGTGGTCACGTGAAGAAAAACATGTTTTAACTGGATATCAAACGTGGCATGTTTGGCCACCAAACATTCGAAGTTTGACGGCCGTTAAACTTGCATACCAATGTGCGTGATCGGGTTTCAATGCCAAAATTTGTATAAATATTTGACAAGGTCAACATGTTTTCTTATGTGCCGCTTAATATTTCCGAATATCTAAGAAAAAAAATCTTAAATCTACATTTTCTAGGACTTCTTCGTTTTCTTGACACCTGCCATGTTAGCGAAACATGCTCTAACAGCCTTCAAACTTGAAAGTTTGGCGGTGAAACAGGTCACGTTTCCACCCAATTAGAACATGTTTTTCCGTCATGTGTCCACGCTTAGCTGAAAACGACGGTATTTGTGAGTTTTAAGGAGTAGGGGAAACACCCAACCTCGTCACCAGGCTCTTTCAAAACCGAGAAGACTCTGGGGACGAGGTTGGGGAAAGGCCGATTTTTGGCCTACTGCATGGGATCTGTCCTAGATTTTCAAGATGTATTTTTCTTCTCTTAAAATTAAGATACTTCTATTTTGAAGCTCAAAATAGGAAGAGATCAAGCCAAGAAATAATAAACCTCTTAAAAGAAGACATTAAGCTCTTTACAGCAGCGAAAAGCCGTTTCGCGTTGAGATTCTTTCGATTTGCAAGAGACCCTGACCTAAAGTCTGTAAAGTTTGCCTTTAAGTGGACTTCAAATAGATTTTACAAGACCTGGGTAAACGCTACAGTACGGTAAATGTTGGTTTTAAATGTTGATTTGCTTTTTAACCCATTGACACCCGGCAAGCTTCGAAAAAATGGTACTTTTAAGCAGCAAATGGCCTTTTTTGGCCCTGTTTGACCCAATTTTGTCCCAATCCTCATGAAAAGTGCTTTCTAGCATGGACAGTTGCCGTTTCTTTTGGTTTGAGGACGTTTTCTAGCATTTTGAGTTCGGGCATGCGCACAATTCAAAATTTTGACAGTTTTTTTACGCGAAAAACTCCACCGTCTACAGCTCTTCGAGATTTAGCACACAAGCCCGTTGCTTTCGTTCTCATTTCGGTTTTCGCTTTTTGCTGTCGAGTTAGCCAAACCACCATGGTTTTCGGCGATGAGAAAAGTTTGGCCTCAAAGCTCGTTTGAAAAGGAAAGAGTTGGCCAAAAGTAGCAGTCGGTGGGAAGGCCATGATTTTCTTGTGTTTTTGAGGTAAAAGTTCCGTGGTTTTCTGGCTGTTATTCAGGTTTACTTGATCCGATCATTGTCGTTCAGGCATCATTTAAAAGATCTTTTTGCGTTGCATCAACTGACTATCAGAGGTTTTTAGCGTCACTTAAACTGATGACATCACAAGTGGAACAAGACGCCCACTCATTCTAGGGCACATAGGGGCACATTGGGCGTCAGTGGGTTAAAAATTGTTTAACTGAATGTTTGACTCAGATTTCTATATTTTTTTGTAATTTTGTTCGCAAAGCTGCTGCTCTTTTGATTGTCAGGGATTATTTTTGCTTCTAGTGTGACACGTGTCACGTGGAATCATTTTGTTGGTGCTGTGACATTTTGGAACATGATCTTACCACGTGGACAGATCGAGCGGTTGAAACACATGATCACGTGAACTCGATGGATTTTTTTGCCTTTTTTGTATGGAATATGTTTTTGGATTTCAGTTTTGAAATCCGTTCGGTTGCCAGTTATCTATCTGTATTTTTGATGGAGAGGTAAAATTCAAGACATTGATTAATCGGTCACCACTGAACAGACCTGAAGTGTCTGCGTGTGCAGGCACGCAACAAAATCGAAAGTTTTTTGCTATCCAGAAGTATAAAATATGTTGTTTATTTGAATAACATTTTTGGCTGGAAAAGCTTTCTTTCGTTTATCGTGTGTTTTCAGTGATAAGCAATTCTTTGTAAACACGGTCTAATTTGCATAAAGGAGTTGAAATTTGATGTACCAAATTTAGTTTATGCCAAAGACACGTTTATGCAGGAGTTAATAATGTTGTCACGGTTCTCGGCTTGTAGTGCTTATTCTTTTGCTTTACTTTCGAACACGAACAAAATATTAATATCCAGCTTAATTCTTCAAGGGTGAATAAATTTTATTAACCTTATGCAAAAACCGCTTGCTTATCAGATCGGGTTTCTCATTATTGTCCTTTGATCTTTTTAAATTGTAATGCCACTAGAAAACTAAAAATGTTTGTCTCGTATTGGAATTGACTCCGTCAGGCTGGTTGGAAGTACGAAAGCTAATAATTCCACTTGGAAATTAAAAAAAGGAAAACAGACAGAAACAAATTACATGTACATAAATTTGCGAAGTAAGCTGAACTGGTTTGTTGCAGCCAAGAGTCGTTCTCAAACTGACGAGACCGTCTTGTGTAAAATCTCTGCTGTGTTTGCTGCTGTGGTAATGTTTACCACGGCTAAGTAAATGCAGGACTGCAATGCGAATTAAACTCTGCCAGACGTCAAGTATACAAAATGGCATATTTGAAGTAAAATTATGTTGATCGAGACTCACGAATGCCAACACTTCAAAGCACGGGGGTCGTATTCCCATCCCCTATGGATCTGTAGGTAAGGGTTTCAGTGTCCCAGTGGCACACCCCCAACACACTTGAAGACAGACACCGTATAGCGCCGTTATTTTCGGTTTACAGCATCAACTGGATGACGTCATCCGTTAAAAAAATGCCAACAAAATTTCTTTCCTCTCCTCCTTTTCAGTTCCACTTTCAGTGTTGTGCTTTGCGGCCCCTAAAAAGGCTGATGAATCTTGAGTCCTTGAGTGAGGGGAGGGGGGACAGAAACCACTAATAAAAATGTTTATGACCTTGAAGGTGTTTCCATGCATATGTGTATGTATTACATACATGAACTTTATTTCTACTTGAATTTAAGAGTGGCTATACAAAGCTTAATTTGCCTTTGAGAGAAAGAAAAAATGGATCAAGGGAACAACTACATTAAATACAAAAATAAATGCAGGGAAATTTTAAAAACTGTTAGTCGTCACATCAAATTTATAAACTTAACAAAACTGTGGATCTTCCTCTCAAATTCATTTAATATGTGACTACATTTTTGTAAGTCCTCCAGGAGAGAATTCCACAGTTAAGCAGCTAAGTTAGTAAAAGAGTGCAAACGATATGTGGTAGTTCAGGGTTTAGGAAGAGATAGGATATAGTTGCCACATATATTGTAATTTACAACGTGGAAGGTAATTGTGTCTCTCCTATGGTTTGGATAATTAGTGACAAACAGACTCTGATATGGTCAAATCAGCACATTTTGGAGATGCCTATTACATATTATAATAAGTTGCAGGAAGAGCTGTAACCTTGAAGAATAACATTAAGTATTCCCTTATTCAAAACCTCCAACTTGTCAGCATTGCAAACTGCATAACCCCATAATCCCAAACTGCATAACCATAGTAAAAATGTGGTAAGATAAAGTTGACAATTACAGGGATTCATCAGGTCATCTGAGATGACTATTAAGTCTTTTGGACGAGTATTGTAACTCAAAAATTTTTTCCTAAACACAGGTAACTTTTGAGGAGTATTTGTTATTCCTTTGCATTTGTCAATGAGGATTAACATTGTGAACTTCACACATCACACAGCATTTTATACCGTACCTCTCATGAATCAAATGTTTTCAGGCTCAATTTTTGGTATTCTTCTGCTCATCTATTGCAGCAGCACGTAAACACAAAAACTCTCTTTTTTGCATGAGGGCTTCACGATTATGTTTACTTGCCCAGATGATGAGTTTGAAAAAAAACTGATGAGGAACCTTGGGATTATGCGTGCTAATTGTGTGCCTCAACTAGTTCCATCCAAGATTGTAATTTACATTTTGGCTAATTTCATTACACCCAGAAAGACAAAGAATTAAATAAATTATCAAAGGGGCTATGAGCCAACTCATGAATATGGGGGGGGGGGGGGGGGGGGCTAATTTTGAGGCCACAAACGTTTTTTCAAAAAAATAAGATGTTATACTGCTGCGTATAACATGACATGTTCTGTGAATCAAGGACTAGACCAAGAAAGCGAAACAAGAACAGATTTGTAGCAAAAAGTTTTGCTTGTGTGCCATGTGTGCCATCAGTTTTGCATGTGTTTTTGCACAAAACACAGCAGATAACTAAACCGCTTTGGCTCACCAAATTAACTTCTTTGTATACTAGAATACTTTGTATCCCAGAATAATTAAATTAATATATTCTGATAAAAAAAACTATGGTTACGTAAAAAGTATTAAGAAGAAAACAACCTTGCAAAGGAAAACTGTTGAAATTTTCCGCATGTTGACTAGAGTGGCTCGTGTCAAATTTCAACCCGCTTATGTAAATTAGTCTGGTCTTGTAAAATCTATTTGAAGTCCGTGGTTCACTAAAAAATTTTTTTAGCAAACCTTAGGTCATCTTTTGCAAATCAAAAGAATCTCAACACGAAAAAGCTTTTTGTCGCTTTAACAGAGCTTCCTGTCCTCTGTTCGGCGTTCGATTATTCCTCAGGGTGATACATTCCTTTCCATTTTCAGCTCCAAAATAGAAGCATCTTAATTTCACTAGATTTCACTAATGAGCATGTTTTGTGACCATCGCTAGCCTTAAAGGGGCACTGTAAACAATTTTTAGGATTGCTATAAAAAGCTAAAAGAGATATATTCCTTTAATTCTGTTAATGTTCTAGCAACATTTCGTGTACGAGAAAAGACATATGAAATATTTTTCAGAACATTCTTCTACCGAAAACCTGACTTGAAAATCACGGTGACAGAGCCCCTCTAAATATGGTGCAAGTTTTAACAAGGCACCCCTTTACCCAAAAACTTAACAAATACTGTATATTCAATTGCAAAAATTGGTCTACCTTTTGAGTAAAGCCAATGGAATTTACAGGGTTGAAAATCTTTCGGAAGAATATACTGATGAGTTGGCTCATAGATAAAAATGAAATGGCGAAAGAGTTAAGATCGTCCAAAACAATTGCTAGTAGAGTCGGCAGAGTTTGTTGAGTTGGTCGTTTGCTGAGTTTACAGTATTCGGGGAAATCTCTCTGTTGACTTTGTCAAGTCGTTGGGATGCTTTGCCGGTCGGTTGAGTTTGTCTAGTTGGTTCAGCTGGTGGGGTTCTTACTGTCTTAAAGTGTGTAAGGATTGTTGATCGATTTTTTAGTAAGGCTCGTTGTGTCGAGGTCTGGAACATTTCGTCTGCCAGTGAGTGAGGTTTGTTGAGTTTGTCTAGTTGGTAAGGATCGTTGCGTTTATTGAGTTGTGTCGAAGTGTAGACATTTTGTCTGCCAGTGAGTGCGGTTTGTTGAGTATGCTGAGTTGTGTGGTTCTTACTGTCTAAGAGAGAGTGAGCATTATTGAGTTTGCTTGTTGGCTAAGGAGTTGCATCTAGGTGTGAAGTTTTAGTCTGCCTCAGCGCGTGACAATTAGTCGACTTTGTCGAGGTGGTCGAGGTGGTCGCGTTGTGGGTTTGTACTGTCTTAAAATAAGTGAGGATTGTTGAGTTTGTCTGTTTGGTAAGGGTCATTTTGTTTGTCGAGTTGTGTTGAGATGAGGAGATTTTGTCTGCCAGTGAGTGAGGATTGTGGAGTTTGTCTTAAAGTAAGTGAAAGATGTTGAGTTTATCTATTTGGTAATGGTGGTTGAGTTTGCCGGTCTAGTTCTCTGATGTAGAGATTGTCTGCCAGTGAGTGAGGTTGGTTAAGTATGTCGACTAATGTACAACTTTAACACAGACGGAATACTAGAAATGCTGAACTTGTCAACAATGCAACACAGCACAAGGCAATGCAACACAATGGATCACAACGCAACACAACACAATGCAAGTCAACAGATACAACACAACAGCGACACAACGGATCGCAACACAACGCAGGATATAAAAGGATATAAAAACCATGCACATATGCTAAACAAACCAGTCGAGGTAATGTCGAGCTCGACCAAAATCTTCCACAGAAAAAAACGGTCAAAAACTATGCTAGTCCGAAGGTGACAAAATATCAAGTTTACCATTCTTTTATGTCAAGTTACATTTTTATACATCAATTATTTTATATTCGTGCCATTTTGTCATATAGTTATGTCAAAACAATTTCTTCTGTGTCAGTGTGATTTTTTGCTCTATCAAGCGATCTCTTATATGCATCAAATAAATCATTGTTTCATACATGGAGTGGTTAACATTTTCATATCAAGTTGTGTGCACATTTTTATACATCAAGAAAGGGGAGATGAGCTTTTGATCAGAACATACCATCAAGGAGAGGAGTCTGGCGACGAGTTATCGGGGTTTATTCGAGAGTTCTTTGAAAAGATGCTTTTATTGATCTTGAAGTGTAACACTTGTTTGGAAGAAATAATGATGGTGACTAAGCAGAATTATTAGCTAGAAGGATGGAGCAATATGAGCAAACTGTACTAGTCATGTACCAGCGAATAAGAGAATCGCGTTCCCACCTACATGCTCTTGGCTTTAATTATGAGCAGTTGATGGTTTCTCATAATCGGACAGAAATTGAAAAGATTAAATTTTATAGAGGGACTTTACTCTGATAACGACAATGTTGAAAGAGCAACAGGGACAGAGGGAAATCTTTGCTCCATGCCGTACCAAACGGTCGTGTAGGCAGGCCAGATTTTAATGAAAAAGTTATGGGAGCCTGTAAATGCAACCACCTCTTGTCACTGTCCAAAGAGAGGTAGTGACAGTGAATGATAGTGGTAGATGCAGCATTAGGGCAACCATCTGACCACGGTGCCAAGGTTAGTACATCTCTGATTATATTATCCAAGGCAACGTCGGTAATCTGAGAAAAATTTCGCTCTTGGCTAACAGGCATACTATTGAATCCTTGACGATGGCAGGAAAGAGTTCTTGCAGATACACCAAGTACATGTATTCTTGCTACAGTGTCTGTCCTAAAACCTTCACCCTCTCAGAGTCCTCGAATCTGTTTTTCAGTTAGGCTTGCTGTTTTTTTGCGAAACGAAGCGAAATGAAAATAAATGAAGACTAAAGTCAGCTAATGGTTTGGTGCGCGTTGTGTTGTCAAAAAATTAGAGGAATAAACACCGGAAATGCAGAGTTTTTAAATCCAAAGATCTGTATTCTGCGAAACGAGCTCTTCTCAGATTGCAGCAAACTTTAACCTATTTCATTACATTCGTTAATGCCACCATTAATATTCCTCGCTGCAATGATGAATTCTGAAAAAGCGGCGAGCCAAGAGGTCAAATTTACTCTGTTTCGCAAATTACAGATCTGTATTCTGCGAAACGAGCTCTTCTCAGATCGCGGAGAACTTTAACCTATTTCATTACATTTGTTAACGCTTTCCATTGATATTCCTTGCTGTAATGATGAATTCTGAACAAAAAGCGGTGAGCCAAGAGGTCAGAAATACTCCATTTCGCAAATTACGATGAACACTGATTGACGCAGGGGCACCCACCGGTTCGTTTCGGGGAATATCTGTTTGAAATGCCTAAAATCGCCTGAGATATTCGGATTCAGTTGCAGTGAAAGCTAGAGATTTCTTTGGCGAAACATTACCAAGGACTTTCGTAACAAGAAGAGTGATTAGTTCCTATTGTTTTCATAGGGACAAATATGTCGTTTAGAGTGCAAAATAAGGTCAGCTGGCATTTTCTGAGAGCCTTCAGCATCTCGGAAATTCCTTGGATAGGATTCTATTTACCCCGCCGTCAGGACGGGGTCTAGTAATACCCATTTTTTTTCCGTGTTTGTTGTTTTTTTTTTTTGGTGGTCACTTGCCCCAGACCTCCGGTTTTCGCTCGGCCAAACAAATACTCGTCGTGTCTTTCGCCACACAGGCAAGGGCTTTTATCTTGAGTGACCGTAACATGTTTTACACCCCGGGGGGGGGAGAACAACGGCGGGGTCTAATGCCCCTGGGGCTTTTCTTGTTCCTAAAATTTTCTGCAGCCTAAATTTGCAGCTAAGAGCGCCCAACAGATCAATCTATATTAGCTTTCACGAATGTGCCTTTAAAAAGCTCTGACACAATCTAAGAAAGCTGAAAATGATATTTCAGGCATTTTGCTAAAAATTTCTTGTTGGGTGCCCCTGTCGACGGTCTTCGTTTTCGAGTAGGGTCTTCGTTAACTGTCCATTAAAAATGGATGTAGGATATCTTGAAACTGAGATTTTGATCGTGTTCGAAGACCAACCTGCCATATCCAAACATGTCCAAATTTTTACGAGCATTGCCGAAAACTTGCCATTTCGGTAAGTGGTCAATGGAAAAAAAAGTCGTCACACAATGTTATCGGGCATGTGCATTGTTTTGACATTGGACTGTTGTCACGCTACGCTATTTCATCCAGCTCGCACGTTCACCACGGTATGTTATTTTAACCCGGTCAAAAACCCAATCAAATCACACAAGACCCGCACCGCAACAAACCGCATAATATTGGCTCAGTGTCTCACAATTAGCATCAAAATACAGATCTGTAATTTGCGAAACGGAGTATTTCTGACCTCTTGGCTCACCACGTTTTGTTCAGAATTCATCATTGCAGCGAGGAATGTTTACGGAGAGTGTTAACGTATGTACTGAAACAGGTTAAAGTTCTCCGTGATCTGAGAAGAGCCCGCTTCGCAAAATACAGATCTATAATTTGCGAAACGGAGTACATTTGACCTCTTGGCTCGCTGCTTTTTGTTCAGAATTCATCACTGCAGCATGGAATATTTAAGAAAAGCGTAAATGGATGTAGTGAAATAGGTTAAAGTTCGCTGCGATCTAAGAAGAGCTCGTTTCGCAATATACAGATCTTTTCCTCTAATTTTTTGACAGCACAATGCGCACTGAACCATTAGCTGACTTTAGTCTTCATTTCTTTTCATTTCATTTCGTTTCGTTTTGCAAGTGCAGTAAAGTTATAACGAAGGCTGGCCTGCCTGCACGCTGTTTGGTACCGTAGAGCAAAAATTTCGTCTGTCCCTGTTGCTCCGTTCTCATCTTCAGCATTGCCGTTATCAATGGAAAGTCCCTCTAATTTTCTAAAATCTCTCCGATGGAAACCATCAGCGGCTAGCAATAAATCGAAGCGAAGAGCATGTAGGTGGTAGGTGGGAACACGATTCTGTTATTCGCTGGTACAGGACTCGTAAAGTTTGCTCATATTGCTCCATCCTTGTAGCTAATAATTCTGCTTGGTCACCATCATTATTTGTTCCAAACAAGTGTTACACTTCCGGATCAATAAAAGCATCTTTTCAAAGAACTCTCGAATAAACCCCCATAACTCGTTGCCAGACTCCTCTCCTTGATGGTATCTTCTGATCAAAAGCTCATCTCCCCTTTCTTGATGTATAAAAATGTGCACACAACTTGATATGAAAATGTTAACCACTTCATGTATGAAACAATGATTTATTTGATGCATATAAGAGATCGCTTGACATAGCAAAAAATCAAACTGACACAGAAGAAATTGTTTTGACATAAATATGCATGTATGACAAAATTACACGAATATAAAATAGTTGATTTATAAAAATGTAACTTGACATAAAAGAATGATAAACTTGATATTTTGTCACCTTCGGACTAGCATAAAAACGCTGCAGGTATATTATACGAAGCAAAAAGTTTACATGATCGAGCGAGCGAGCGAGTCCAACTAAGGCCACATGAAGAACTCATTCATTGCATTCACAAGTTAAAAATGAGCACAATTCACCTCACTTCTTAATAAAATCCCTGAAATTAAAATCCCGACAGCGCATCTTCAGGCTTCTTTAATTTCACTTTTTATATATTTTGTTTTCTGTCATGCTTTTCTGTTCATAGTTTAAGAAATGTGGCAACAATTAACTTTGTTAATCTGCACAGAAATGACTTACTCAGGCTGTATATCATATGATTCCACTGACACTTGACCATGAACCACTTTACTGTAAAGTAAAGAAAATTCAATAAGTTGAATATATCAAAAACATTTTGCCATTAAAAAAAAAGAAAAACGTTTTAGTTTTTGGACAAAAAGGAAAATGAGACTTGAAGATATAACGTTCTTTCATCACCAATTAAAATTTAGTACAATTTCTCACAAGTTACAGTACATGAAGTTTTCAATTTAGTGTTAAAAAGAAAACAAAGTTATTGTTCTCAAGAAACACAACAGGAAAAAAACAACCTGAACCAAGCAGAAATCAAAACAAATACAAGTAATTAGTGTCAAGCACAGGAAAATGTGTGCAAGTCAATCCTCTTATTGGTTTAACACAGTGTTAGCTTTGCGATTGTGCCAGTTAGTGGCCAGTATGTTACATCAGTAAACGTTAGAATGCTGTGTTGGTCGACATTGTCAAGTTGATTTGTGTGACTGTCAAAATAGTTGTGAGATTTTTTTGAGGCACACCATTAAAGGGGCATAGTCACGCTATTTTAGTTCACTTTAAAAATAAGAAATATGTCCTTGCATCAATGAACACCAGCAAATAATGGTTTAGTTTTGTTACCAAAGACTATTAATATTACTTCACTGATAGAAACTACTTTCTGTCGTCTGTTGCTACGGATGGCACAGATGGAAGTGGATTGCAATTTGAAAAAGTTAGGCTAAACTTTTCAAATTCTTTCAGCGTGTTGACATTAAATCGATGTTAAATGGTCATGCTTTGTTTTCTCTTAATGAAATTAAGTTAATATGTTCCTTTAAATGTTCAAACACAATGTTGGGCATGGATAAAGTTAGCTATCGACAATTTTAGCACAGTTTTGACCAAAAATCTGCGAAATTCTCGTGACCATGCCCCTTTAACATAAGGCTTTCATTGTCATAGTAATAAAACAGAATTTTCACGATCCCTCTGGCACCAGTGAAGCGTAGCAAGAAGGCATGGCAAACATGTTGATTCCACAGCACACAAATATGTAGAATACAGACAAAAGAGAAACTCCTGAAATAAACCAGCTGTCAACAAATGATGCGGCAATGAGAATTTTGGAGAGGAGTGGAAAAGTCTCCTAAACTTTTATTTGTATTTTGCACCCTTAAAATGATTCAATGCGCGTGAGATTTACAGGGATAGTTCAATACATGTTTGACTTGAGATCACAAGATTTAAAAGAAAATTCATCGCCTAGTTTTTGAATAAAAGCTTTCATAACAAAGATGTTGCTTCTCTGTATAAAATGAACACATTTAAGACATTACTTCTGATTACATCATTTGAAATCTAGTGAAGCTAACCAGATAAAACCTTCAGGAAAAGAAGCTGTATGCTACAGCTATGACATATGGTGAAAACATTGTTTCAGCCTGTCGGGATAACACTGGTACAGATGAAACAATAGAAAATAATTTAAATCTCTAATTTTTTACTGGGAAATATTCAACCCGATTTCTTTTCAAAAAAGCTCTCATAGAATTTTTTCGAACTTTGCAGTCTTGAAGATCTACACCTAGACTGTAAGAGATTTTTAAAAGTTTAGGTCTAGATATCGAGAAATGGCTGATATACAAAAATCATGACGTCATCATTTCGTTGCTATAGTAACACCGATGTCAATCAAACCTACTTTTTTGACAAGTTTATTCATTCTCTAGTAAATGTGTGAAGCCGCTTGCCCTACCGCGCTCAGACAGTAAAGTATTAGCCGTTCAAAGTTGGGATGGTGTGCCTCGGAAAAATCCAGATGAGCCACCTTAAGTACCACTTTCCAGTTTGAGATTTTTTTGCCATAACAAGGTTAAGTGACCTTTTTAAACCCTTTCTTAAATCCCAGCGTAAAACATCAGAATTACCTATAATAGTAAGTTTCCAGAATTGTTGGAATTATTTGCTCCTAGTTTTCGTTACTGTCTTGGTGTGTCTTGCTTTTTATCTAGACAGCTTTTTTTGCTGTATCAATTGGTACATACAGTTTGTACAATGATAATTACAGTGAAACCCATTAAACCATGAACGCCTAAAATTATTTCTGGAATGTTTATTGTTCTGCGACCAATTAGATTCGAGACGTAACCGCAACAAACCGCAAGAGTAATTAGCTGAAAGGTTTCGATCACGAAACGAGTCAGTGGCTTTTGGGTCCACGATAACTTCTCAGTTTCACTGCCGATTAACAAACACTCTGAAATTGTTATTTTTGGGTCTTTTTCAGAGTTTATGCATAAGCAAAGAATAACTATAAACGATATTTTACTGACAAGAGATAAATAATCGAACAGACACGGCTAGACAGCGCGTCTGGGAGCAGAATAATCGTATTCAGTTTTTGATTTTTTAAAAAACGGCCTCTCTGGTGTTGTCAGTTATAATCATTTGTAGGTTTCAGCCTTTGCTTGACCAAAACAGTTTACTGAATAAACTTTGCAAAAGTTTCCCCTTACCTTACTTTGGTGCACGCAAGCCGTTAGCCGAACAATTTACGTTATGGACATGAAACAATGAGCTGGATTTTTCTTCCACGATTCTCAAATTTTTTTTTTATATCCTTTGGGAATACTGAAGTTGTTATTCTTTTCTATTTCAGAGAGCTTCTGTATGAGCGAAGGATAGATGGCACAAGTGAACAAATGTCCAGTTCTAGTAGAAGCGATTCGCTCATTTAGTATATTTTAAAAAAGATACGTTTCCTTTAGCCCGAGAAAACAGCCGACATTTTGCGAGGTCGCCACTTGAGCCCTCGAAAAACGACGTCTGAGTAACAAGCGCAGAAATTCCATACTGATGACGTGTCACTGAATACACCATATTGGTGTACCAAAACAATGAAACAGTGGCACTATTGGTGTACCAAGAAACTCCTGTGGGGATTGAAAACTTTTCTCGTGTAAACACCTTTTTTCCAAGAAATTTGCATAGCTGCTGACCACGTGAGTGAAAATGTTCCATTGAAACTGGCTTAATGTTTTAGAGTAAGTAATAAAACTGTGAATAGTGAAAATGGTCATAGAATGTTCACTGTGTTGCAGTGAATCAGATTTGAGTTCCCTACAAGGAAATGTGGACAAAAAAAATTGCTGGGCAGAAGTCAAGTGTTCAAAATGCCATCTTACCTGTTGTTAAAATAGACAGTATTTTTGGAACAACATGTAAAGCAGAGATGTTTCTTTTGACTTTTTATGGCCTCTTTTGATAATACAAAATTGTGCATGTCACAGGCTACAATCAACAAAATGACAGTGCTACACTAATGTCATTCTTACCAGAAACCAAACATGCCAGGATGATCATGCAGGGGAATTGAACATCCTTTCTTCAAAATAAAAACAGCCAATGTAAAAAATGGACACTCAAATATTGACACATGTGTTGCTGGTGCTCTGGAGTGGATTCCACTGTTAGACACAACAAGCATAATGTCTTCTGCAGTGATGGAGTCCAGCTGAAACAAACAAGCAACCCTTGTTTATACCACGATATGAAAACAATTATTAATAATAACTAGCAAATTAAAGTAATATCCAGATTACATGAAAACTATAAGGGCAAAAAGACACTACAGTTATAACATGGGAAGTGACATCATGGAAAATAGAATAAGGAAAAATAATGGCTATAATAACAACAACAATAATAGTTATTATTACAATAAATGCTGCCGGAGCGTTAGTGGAGGCAGCATCCTATTGCAGGTCGATTTGAGAAATTTGGTTCAGACAATCCCACATGCAGCCATTCAGCGACTCTGGTAGAAGGATACTGCCATTACAGCAATACTTATTTGGAGGGAAGGGGAAGGTAGAACTGTTGAACATTATTTATCACATACAACTAAATCAATAAAACCAGAACGTATGGATTTCGGAAAAGAAATGTGCATACATGTATGAGCTGCCACCATTTCAAGTTCATCTAAGTCAACCTTTTTCCTGGCTATCTAAAGCTGTTAACCAGTTAAGTGTTATAAACTACTGATATTTCTTTCTGCTATTGACATTTTCTTTCTGCATTTCTTTCTGCTACAGTGTAAACCTGATTTAACAAAGTGCCAAGGGACTGGGAAAATGAGTTCGTTATTATCAGGGAATCGTTATGAATGAAACACCTAATGTATCACAAATTTGTGGGGAATTGAACAAAATCTTTGTTGTATTGGGATTGGTTTATAGTTAACTTGTCTCAAATTAGACACAATTTGGTTTATTGCACAATGTATCTGGGTTTGAATGATCAAATAACATTCATAACTTTTGACTGCAAGCAACTGACAGCTTTAAATATTGTACTGGTACTGTTTTGCCTTCAACTTCAGTCGCGTGATGACATTTTTTTTGTTCATTCCATCAGGGTAGATTTTTAGTTTGAGCTTTTGGTTTGTGTTTGTTATAACGAGGATTTCATCACACCAGAGTTCGTTATATTGGGGTTCTGCTCCATACATTTTAATGCAACTTTGGTAGGGCTGAAGAATATCGTCCGTTACACCCCCAATTTCCTAAAATTGGGGTCCCACTGTATAAAACTTGTTTTTCCAAGTCTTCTGACAACTGTCAAATGTCAAAAACTGTCTTTCAGGCATTCAAAATTTAGTATCAGTTGGGTTCAATTTGAGTTATTGGCAAAAACTTACTGACCTCAACTAAAAAACAAAAAAACAAACAAATGTAAGGAAAACCAACTTTAGTTTGAAAAAAACCCAAATCTGAGTGGGGCGAGGTTTGAGTTATTATAATTCACTACTTTTTTTAGCAAACTTCCTCTGTCAGTGAATTTATAGCTCTTCCAGTTTGTCTGTAGTAGACAATGTCGCAGTTTAAACAATTTATTTTGCAAACAACATGTTGGACTTCATGTTTTGCAGTTTTCTCTCTTGGTCTTGGGAAAGAATGATGTGGGGTTTTTATAGGTTTAGATCTAACTTTCATGTTTTCCCTCCGTAATAATAATCTGGAAATCTTTGGACAAAAGAAATATTGATAGCGTAGTGTTGTTCTCGCTGACAAACACTCGGTCATTAGAACCGTTTTGTTTTTGTATTTTACTGCCTCCAAATTATTTTTTTGTCAAGTTGTTTTTATATAAATTTTCAACAGGTTCAGTTTTAGTTGTATTTGATTACTGCGAACACATTTTATTAGTGAAGACTAAATACACAGAGGAGTTTAATCGTGTTCAATCGTTACAAAAATATTTTTGATATATGGCAAAACCACAAAGTTGTTTGCAAGCTGGCATGACTGAGGCATGACATTAGGAATTTCACTTGGTGATTTCCAGTTCATGTTACATTTCTTAATGAAACTTCACGATAAATATCGCCTGCTAAAACTTTCATAAAAAAGTTTTCATGTTTTGTGCTTGCCCTTGATGGAAGAAGGGATCTCAACAGCTCTATCGAGAAGAGTATTATTTACCAACAGATCATTTGTGTTGTACTGGGTGATGGAGATCAAAATCAATATATTTGTCACTGTGAGTTGGTTTTCTGTATACCTACACTGTGACAAGTCCATTATTTCCATTCCTTGACATGTGGCACTCCCTCAGGCATCCAAACACAGAATGTGATCACATTGACATTCTTAATATTTACCGGTAAGCTTCCTTTTGCTAGCTTGCTGCAATTGGCATCCTTTTCTCATCATATCTGCATTTAAGTGAGGACCATACAGATTTTGCTGCTACAATTTTAATTCCATCATACTGATGAAGATCAAAGATTTTTGATTGAAATGGCCAGTTATTTCAAATCATTGTTTTAATGTTTTTCTTACCAGTGTCACTAGCCATTTTTGAGACTTTCATTTTGAATTTTCCTGGCTGCAATTTTATATTTTTCAATTGATAACAGCATTTGCCAACAAGGAACATCACTAGTGTACAATAACTTTGCCCATTTATAATTTTTTGACACGTACTTTTTCCAAAAGAAATTGGGTGTTTCTTGGTGTTACGGAAACCACAGTGACTGTTAGATGTAGTTAAATGCAATTGAGTGGAGTTAACAAATAAGAGTCTCAGGATTATTCCGTGACCAACAGTGTCATTACATGCACATGCACCAGGAGTCCACATGCTCAAGGAATATTTGATGTCCTTGCTGAGTAGGCAAAGCAAAGCATTTGCCAGGAGGTTTCTAGCATCAGGAAAGCTTGTTTTTGTCTGGAGCCCTGTTTCGTTCTTTTTGGACCATTGGACAACATGTGAATAACAGATCCGCCATGCTGCCGCTGTCACTGCCAACCACTTCAGCTTCTCTGTCCACTAGCGTGAGTTCAGTCTTGTCCTCAGCAACAGCAGCCACTTCTTCTTCTTTGGTGTCTCAGGAGGCCCTCATGCAAGCCTTTTCCTAAGCCTAGGGGAATTCTCTACCACAAAGTCTAGTGGTGCTACAGGGACTTCCTACAACTTCAATGCTTCATCTTGGATGATCTCCACGCCAGCAAGACACTTGCCTTCGGTCTCTACCCCAAGGAGCCTGTTGTCAGTCTTCTTCATCATCCTTAGTTGGTCAGGCCACAGGTAATACCCTCGTGCCTTTGTGTTTTCTACTTATTGTACTTGGGGCACCCCATCCGTGCTGCATTCAGCTTCCATGGGGCTGCCATCTTTGTTTCTACCTTGTTGTGCCACAAGCGCTTTGTTGTCCTCCTCCGCTCTCACATCTTTCGCATTATAATTGTGTATTTGGCTTCCAGCTCAACATCTTCTTTAAGCTGGCAGAGAATTTGAAGGCTCAGGACTTGGAGACCCAAACTTTCCTAGATGGCAAGCTTGTGGTGGCACCCTCCAAAAGACAGGTCTGGGAAATTGCCAATATTGTTACTTGGATTTAGGCTTTCACCCTTGCATTGATACGAAAGCTTGTTGATAAGCCTCTTCAATCTCCAAAATTTTTATCTCTCCTGGAGATAGATTTAATGGACTTTTGCAACTGCCCATGCGATTACAGTGAGCAACGTAACTGGGCCATGAACATAACTGAGCATGATACAAAGTATGTTTATGTTGTAGCCCTAACAGATAAAACGGCTGACGAGGTACTAAGAGTATTCAAACGCTACTGCTTCACCTATTGCTTTCCAAAAAAATCCTAACCAACAATGGTAAAGAATTCACAAACAGAAAGATGGAAGCCTTTGGTAAAGAAAATGGCATTCAAGTGGCTCATGGTTCTCCGCAAACTCCAGTGACTCAAGGTTTGATTGAAAGATTCAATTGATCATGGAAAGAGGACATGTGAGCATTGATAATAAGCAACTCACCAGAAATATTACGAAATGGTGTGAAAAAGCCCCAGAAGCAGCTTATACTAGGAATATAAACAGTACCATCGAGCAATATAGATGACACAGCTGTGTATGGTATGAAAAGCTGTGGAGAGATCTATATTTCTCAAAATTCAGGGGCTGATCAGGAGGCACACGATGAAACACATCCAGACCTACGTGTGGATGATGATTTAAAAGAATGTGAAAATGAAGAGGAATGACCCAAAAAACGACAAAAACTTACTCAAAATCAGGAAAAGTACAACAATCAAATGGTACAACAAACCAAGAAAAAAATGAAGCTAGAAATCAGAAATTCAAAGTTGCAGACTTGGTCTCTATTAAAATTGATCGTGTCGACAAGTCATTGCAACATCATTCAAATCTCCTTCTGTGAAAAATTGAAGAAATTGTAAATACTTATGCACGTCTTGTGGCCAAATTTGGTAGAATAACCACATTAATTTCACCCACCCGTTTATATACGTGAACAGTTCAGAACATTGAACTTGATTATACTACCGAGCTGTTATTTTCTGCAGCATGTAAGAAAGCTGTTTAGAGTATTTATCATTTGCATTCCTGGTAGAATAAACACAAAAATCGAATGTGTAAGTACCTGCTGTTTGTGAGTGACTGGGTGGAAAAGCATAGGGTAACTCTGGTGTACAGTGCCCCTAACCTCAAATAAAAGCTATCTGTCCAAAAGGAGGGCTTAACCTTAATCACTAAAATGAGTGCTTAACCCTAATAAGCACCAATACATGGAGTACCTTACGTGTAAAATGCCCCTAACCTCAAATAAAAGCTATCAGTCCAAAATGAGGGCTTAACCCTAATTACTAATTTGAGAGCATAAACCTGATCACTAAAATGAATGCTTAACCCTAATAAGTACCAATACATGGAGTACCTTAGGTGTACAATGTCTCTAATCTCAAATAAAAGCTATCTGTCCAAAATGAGCGTTTAACCCTATCACTAAAATCAGCGCTTAACCAACTGATTACAGAGAGGAATTGAACAAGTGGTTTGAAAAATTGGACTGGTTTGGAAGAAAACATATTGATTTGAAAAAAAAAATTATTCCAAAAACTCTAAACCAGAGGTAAAAATTAAACTACAACATATACACATATCATCCTGACACCGGAAGTAAAATATCGAGTTTTTAGACAGCAAAAGAGCAGGGGAGGGAAAATTGACATCCAAATTTTTTTTGGATATTCATATCAGGATGCCATTTACATTCAGTCAGGCAAATAAAAAAAACTGTCATATACACTTTAAGTTAAATGTAAACCAAATGAGATCCACAGAAACATTGTCTATTATCAGGATTTTTTAATTGGTGGAAAACAAAAGATACATCACCCACATGTTGTCCAATGTTCGAATTATGTGAACGTTGATACAATAATATTGTCTCTGTAAACTGGACAGCCACATCTAACACAAGCCAGTTGAACACTTGACAGTATACCTACTTTGCAGTGGAATACAACATAGATTAAATATTTGTTTGTTTCAGTTGAATAACTGATGAAACATAACAAGCGGTAAATAGACACCCAGTACCATAACACTATTGTAAATACTCTGTCGTGTAAAAAAACCATTCAATTCTGTAACTAACTCCATTTAAGAAGCTTAAACTTGGCCCATAGACCAATTCACCGGCTTAATAAACAAAACATTGTTCCGTGCGTAGCATCACGCACGACCATATATACCCCACAACAACCTAAGAAACGTGTTCTTATCGTTTAAAATCGTTCCTTCTTCACTTACCAATGTTTTCAATCTTTCAAAATTCGAAGAAAATGCTGAAGTTTCTCCTGTCATAAACGTTGCTAAAGCTTGTCTTGCGATACGTTGAATAAGGGCGGCCATCTTCTCGTTCATCTTCTCGTGATTCGTACATGTCGTTCCCAGGTTCTCTCTGACTTATTAATCACAGACTCAGTTGTGGTCAGCAACAGACACCCACAAGAGCATGTTCCATGCACAAATTACAGATTTGGCGCGAGAAGCTGCAAGGCTTGTGTTTTTCGTAGCTCTTCATTCTAACCTTTTTTCGGTTTATTTCGTGTGAATATCCATTTGTTTATCTGGGATGTTAACCAAAGGAGCAATTCAGGTATCGTTTCTCCTTTCATTCTTTATATCTATACTTCAAAAACGCAATAGCTTGGTTTTGTTTTCTAAATTTTCCCGCGAACGTGCGCTTTGTTAAATTAAGCTAGTGTGGAATCTTCCATCGTTTCACTGCACGATGAATGGATTTTCTTGCAGGATATTTTATTCAAACCAACCGAACAGCATCCTCAGAAGCCAGTTTTTCAAATACTGGTAAGACTTCTATTATCAGATGTACAATTCTAGAACAATTAACAGATGTTTAGAAAAGCTACGTACTTGATGATATGATCGTGTGTGTAATAAACTTATATTATGGTACCCCCTTTTGCAGGACAATAAAATGTTTTTAAAGGCGTGAGAAATTTGCACTCGAAATCTGCACACAAATTTCTCAAGCGTGAAAAATTTGCACTCGTATTTTCTCAGGATAGAATTGGTGTCTCCAGTAACTTACTATTTTCCTTTGTGCTTTCTTGGTTTTCTGCCATATGATATTAACTAAAGCCGTTTAAGTTGAAAGCTTTTTGCAAACATTGCATTTCAGTCTGTAATTTTTTTCCTTTCCATCTGAGTGCTGATCCTCTTTCTAAAGATGCGTGTATGGTGTCAAATGTGAATTGCGCTTGAAAGATCAAGCAATCGTCCTTCCAAGAAACGACAGCAAACTCGGGGCAAAAACAGAAATGCTGAAGACAAAACGTCTTAACCCTGTTAGTGCCACGCAAGTCAAGGTTCTCATGTTCACTTTATTCACAAAGTAACATGTCAAATAAATCTCATCACTGTACCTTTGTATTTAAGTCTCAGCTCGCCACAAAGCACGTACATTCTAAAAAAGCACTCAACTTTTGATGTAGTCCAAAATATAAAGCAGTAAGCAAGGTGTTTTGCTTCAAAGCCAACTTCTTCACCACGTGGTCGATCTAGCAAGGCGATGACTTCACCGCAACACAAGTTGAAATCAATTCAAAATTTCGTCGTTTGACATAAATCCAGAGGAAAACAATGCACTATCAAAGAATATTTAGATGTTGAAAATTACATTTCAGTGGTTTTCGTGGTCAGATCTACTTTGTAAATGGACATCTTCCCCCTTTGTTATCACCAGCCAATAAAATTGCATGTTAGTTTTAGGGCCACTCATAGTGGCCCTGGCTGATGAGATCGGCCTTGGCACGAATAGGTGTTTACGGGCAGGCCGATCTGATTGGCCCATGGCACGAATAGGGTTAAAGCCAATCTCAATCGACAGGACATTTGTTTGGTTCTTTTTGTTTCACGATGATTAAAATAATTTACGTAAGTTTAACAAGTTAATTTCTTAAGGCCAATTTACACGGTACAATTTTGTTGCTTGGGATATGCTTATGCCATGCCAATGCTATGCCTACGACATGAATCGTGTCGTGTATATTAAACCTACAACTTCCTTACAACAGTTGCACACAACCCGAAAAATGTCTTGGGATTTTAAAACATGCTTAAACACCCTATGACAGTAGAAGCCAGAATCAAAATGTTAGAATGACGAGTTGTATAATATACAATATATGATCTTTGCTTGACGCAAGTAGCTCCGCTACAAAACTCACAAACGACAGTCGTAAGCAAAAATTGTAGCATGTAAATCGACCTTCATGTTAGTTTCGATTTTCATTACCCTGTGCAAAAATTGGATTCTTAGAAAAACCTTGCTTTTTAGCACTACAGTGGTAGGACGGATGACAAACTGTGAACACGATATTAGTGATACAAGTTGTTTTGTTTTTTTTGTGGACTGCTTCAACCCCTCCATAACTCCTAGAGCTGTCACTATCATCTTAGATTTATTGATTTCTCAAAAAACCCTTAAAATGCATTGGTGCAAACAGTTAAGAATAAATGTAAGAGTTCTTTCAAAATTTTAACATTTATTATGTACAAAATTTGGAAAAAAACCCCTCTAAAATAAGACATTAGACAAGTATGGTTTTCATGAAATGAATACTGCAGCTAGTGACATGTCATGTTGAATTGTTGTCAAAATGTCACTTACATGCACAAAGTTTGGTGGTCTGAATAGGGTTTAAACCGGGCCAAGATTGAAACAGGGTACAATCTTTGTAGATGTGACTGTTATAAATTGAGAAAAAACTATTTTGTTAATGTTTAGAGGTCTCTTTTTACACAGGGAATTAAAAAAATTCTAACAAAAAGCAGTGAAGGAGCCTCAAATGACCGCTACAGGTATGTGTCTATTTGCAGGACTTACAATAACAACAAGAAACTACAGTACAGGTCACGGGGTTTGCAGCATTTACACGCGCGTAAAATGCGAGCAATATGGCGGCTTTAGTCGCGTGTTACACAAAAGCTACGTGTGAGTAAAAATTTACACGTACTTTTACACGCACCATTTACACGCAAAATTGAGTGTATTCTGAAAAAGAAAGACATTTTTTGTCATTCATTCTCGCAAAATACACGGAGCAAAGTACATAAAATGGAGCACCTTCGCTGTATAATTCACGCGATCGAGCTGTAGTTTTGATCGGCAAAAACTAAACAAAGCTCAACATCGGGGAAAGGAGCGAGCATGGAGAGAACGATGATAAACGGTTTTGAGTGTGAAATGAGAAGATGTGGTTCATGTATTTCGTACCATTCTACCGAACCTGATGTAAATATATCTGCTGCTGTCTTCCGATCCAAACACAACAAGTTTCATTGTGACACGAATGTAAATTCTGCGCAAATTCCTTCGCCCACGAATAAAATGTGACTCAAAAATACTCAGATTGACCTCATTTGTAGACAACTCACGCTTCTATGAAACGACAGAGAATCAACTGTACACGGTACAACTGAAATTTCTGTTATTTGTAGACATGCAGCGGTACTGAGACGTCAGAATAAGAAACTTCTTGCAGTGATCAGAAAACCGAACATTTGAAAATCGTGTGACTTGTCACGACTGTTTACGCAACAAGCACAAATGTAAATTAGAACTGATTGCTTGTCATTCATTGGCAAAGCGCCTTGAAAAAAACAAACAACTTGAAACATTTAAAGCTTTTCTTTTGGATGGTCCAATTTTTAAGCGATGGAACGCGTTAAAGTTGGGAAAATAACGCTTGAAACAACACATCAATCCTTAAAAAAAAAATAGCTGTGGCACCGCGTCACGGCTCAATGACTCCACCGTTATCAGCAAAACAAGAATGTAATTTATTCGAGCTAGGCCAAGCTTTTAGCAGTGAGAATAACGTAAGAGTTGAGAAAGGGGTAAACGTAAGGGTAGTTTTTATGCTACTGAGAATCATGCTGTTTGACTGGAAGTAAAAAAACTACATGTACCAAGTTTATTAAAACAAGAATAAAAGTGATGCACTTTCAGTCTGACTTGCGAAACGTAAACAATTCAAGATAATTTGGACGACGCGTTCGATTACACGGCTGGCATGCACAAAGCCACAATATTAATTTTTGTTCCAGATATCCTTCTGAACTGAACAACGGCCGTCATAATACATTTTATTTTTGTCTTAGAAACCAGGGAACGTTGTGTAAAAGTGAAAATGGCACGAAGTTAACCGAATCAAATGAGTGGCTTTCCACTGGCTTTCCGCTGATTCACTGCTAACATACTTACGAAGGAAACTCGGAAGCTTTTGATAATTTGTAATCTATTGCTTCATCAAGCGCGCCAATGTTCGGTACATTCCCCGAGAGAGCTTCAAATATCTGATGGCCTGTCGAAAAAATGGTGAATTATTTTATGGCAGCTGTAATACCAAGTTACACTTCATGTCGCTAAATATAATTTCCCCATCGCAATACAAATGCACAAATCGTTTGGGAGATTACTGTCAACAACGTACACGGCGAATGTCAGCCTCCTGTTGCACGCATTTAATGAGCTTGGATGCAATCTTTGGCTGAAAATTTTACTCGCACTTCAAGAGAAACTGCGTGTAATTTTTTACACGCGTGTATTTTTCTATTACTCTCGCGTATCACGCGAGTAAATTGCGCGCAATATGGCGTCTTTTCACGCGTGTTACGCGCGTGTAATGCTGCAATACACGTGGCCCATACTGTACATTGAGCAGATAGTGATAACAGTGTCACTAATCTGCAGGTAGCTTAAAGCCATTCAAGGTGACCTAGTGCTTATTATTATTAGGGTAATTAAATGTGTATGTTTGGAAAAGAAGAGGAAAAGAGGCGAAAAATACATGAACAAGTGGTATTGGGTCAATAAATAACCCAGTGAGGGGTCTAAATCAGCATTTTGTTGATCATAGTGACACAGTCAGTCATCCTCGTTTTGAGCTTAAAGTGATAAGGAATTAAATTGAAGGTGTCCTTGATTCATAGAGTTTCCATAAAAAAAGCATTCTGGGTTAAATTATAGGCATTTACATTTGCTATGGATTGCAATTCTTTTATGAGCTGTAGATAACTTTTTTTGCTCATTTATTGCTTTCCATTCCTCAGACTTGTGCTGTCAGATGGCATCAACCTTCACACCTGTAAGTGGCAATATACGCAGGCTGTTGGGTGGTCAGTTAATGTTTTTTTTCTGATAATTACATTTGAACTAAAAGTGGCCAAAGTAGCAAAGTGACTGTATTCACAGGGTGGCTCCAAGGTAAATTAAAATTCAACTGAGAAATCAGCATGAAATTAATTGGAAAAATGAAGCAACTTTGCTGTTATAGAATCAAATAATCAACTATCAGGAATCTTACTTTACACTAACTGTGGCCTGATCATTTGTTTTGTTTGGACAATCAACTGACAGCCCATCAATGTCTTGCTGACAGAACACTAATGTGTCTCCAATAACTTAACAACAATTTCTGACTGTCGGCTGGTTAACAATAAGCGCACATTTTTATCATCATATTTGCTTAATCTGCTGGCAACACATTAATAAGCAACGGCTATTTGTTGGCTGTCATTTTGCTGACAGTCATTAGTGACAGATTTCTTGGGTAGCTGTTCTTCACTCCATCTGTCAATTTGTATCTGACTGTAGCTGTGGGGTATGATGATCTTACTGGTGTACTGGTTGGCATTGTTTCAACAGTGTTGGGGTTCTCTGTTTTTTTTTTTTTTTTTTCAGATATCATGCCTCTGACTGTCTGAATACAGGTTTATTAATTTACTTTACGGCGAAGCTCCTTATTTATCACCATTCTTTTTGTCATGTTCTTTCTTCTTGTATTTTAGCTGCTATGCTAGCCACCCAGCTTAATGATCTAGTTACATCCAAAGAAATTGAGGTCAAGACTGTTGTTCAGTTGGATAAGTACATCTGTAATATCATCCAAGAAACAAGGTAGGAATTATACAAAAGTCAATGTAATTAGGCAGGGGATGGGTGAAGCTGAGTTTACATTATTGTTGAGTTTCTGTTTCTGGCATATTTTCACCTGAAACAATGGTAAATTAAGGTTAAAGTCATTGCTAAGGAAATTACTATTTCACTCTATTACAACAAAGCATGCCCCAGGGCATTCTTTGCAAGCGCATGACACGCTAACAGTACCATGCTCTAACACTAATTATGGTAAAAACGCCATCGCTCATAGAGGCCCAATACTGTGGAATGCTATTATTGCCCAGAACAAGGACTTCGCGGATACGAACTACAGTACATATGTAGGACACTTTCAATTTAATTCCTTATCACTTTAAGGACCTGGCAAAGAAAATCCGCTCGATCAATATTTTCAAGGAGTTAACCTTTAAGGAGACTTCAGTAACAACGGCCAACTTTAGATGTACGGATTTTAATTATATATAGGGAATTTTTAAAATAGGATCAAGGGTGCGAGGATTTTACTGTGTATATATATTTTTTATAATGCTTAATTTTAGTTTTTGTTATTTTGCACGACCTCACAAGCTGCAGAGCTTTTTTATTAATTGTGCTGAAATAAAGGCTGTCTGTCCGTCTGTCTGTCTGTCTTTTACGCAGTTAGGAATTGTTTGTAAGAGACCAGTCAATCAAGGTGCATGGCCTGGTTACTGAGATAGCGTTCTCATGAGACGATGAAGTGGTTCTGGTAACCGGGATGGAAACATTCCCATATGAACAATCCAAAGGATGAAAATTAATATGCTTGTGTTTTAGTAAAAGGACAACTCGTACTGGATTTTCACAGCTTGTGTCTTGTATTTTCTGGAGGCTTATTGTACTTTGAAAAATGAAATGAAACAAAATGATCAATCTGTACTTTGCAAAATGAAAATCTTTACTTTGGGAAAAGAAAAATCTGTACTTTGCGAAACCAAAAATCCGTACTTTGCGAAATGAAGATCTGTATGAAATTGTGAATATATGAAACTCATATATTTGAACTGCGGAATGAAGAAATAAATGTAAAGTAGATCCTCGCAGTTATTAACGTTGTATGTTATTACAACGCAGTTATTAACGTCTGTATGTTGTGAAATTAAAATCTAGTCTAGAAATTGGTATGCATATCAAAATGAATGGCATTGTAAGCCTGATATTTCAAGGTAAAAAGTCACACGTTTCCCCCCTTTATGTGTCAAGAAGCATGAGATATCATGTGGCATTCAAGAAAAACATACTGAAGAAGAATGTTTTTACTACCTGACTGATACAAATTGAATGTATTTTTTTTATAATTGTTACAAAAGGGGGACTACTTTGTAAAAGCCCGTGAGGGTTTCTATAGTCTTCCTCCCAAGTTATTAAATTAGTATTCATTCTAATGTACTTAAATCACTTCATGGGAAATAAACATTCATTCATTCATTCACCACTGCCAAAGGTGATCTACTGATCTCAAAAGTGGAGGATCACATCAAAAGCAAGGAGGGCAGAATCAATGATCAACTGTACATGAAAAACGTTTACTTACAATTCAACGGAAAGAGTTACGATAGAAAATTTGATTTTCCTCCCCCACTGATGATTTTAGACCCCCCCTGACAGAAATTTAGGGGGATTTTTGATCACCCCCCAGCAATTTTTGATTTTTATTTTCGCCTTAATCGGTAGCCTTTACAAATTCCCAACCATGTCACACCAATATTCACTTGATTTACACACAACTTTTTATTAAGTTTTCTTTTATGTAGTGAATCCAGGCTGGCAATCGACAAGCAAAAGCATGACGTTTGTAGCGTGACAGAGTTTCCCATACCGTGCAGTGAAAAATGCTGTATGCAGTCAGCTGATCACCAATTTGCCAAGATAGTAAAATGATGTTTGAAACAGGCTCCTACTTAACCATGCAGTACTGTGAAAAAGCCCTGTAATAAAAAGAATGTTTGAGCTTTTTTTCTGAAAATTGATAACAGTCTGTATACCTATGAAAAGGAGAAACAAGATGTAAATTATTCAGACTGGGAATAAGATTAATGGCAGAAAATAACCCTGCATCCTAAAATGCAAAACAGCAGAAAGTTGCCTCAAATTCTAAAACACAGAATAGTGCAAAATCACTCCAAATCCTTAAATGGGGATTGGCAGAAAAGAAATAAAGATAGAAAAAGAGAGAAAAAAAATGTAGCAAACCCCCAAAATAACGTTAAAAGTTGATGCAAGCTATTTAATCACAAAAGGTCCCGAAAGTAAAGACCCTCCAAAAGTAACAATGCCCCTGATAATAGGGACCCCAGAATTGATTCAATGCTTATCAAAGATTATGGACGGCAATGGATACCCAGAGTTCACACATTCATACTACGAAAAAATTCACAGCCCAGATAAATAGTGTTCTTCCTGCGTACTGGCATTATTTTCCTCATTTTGTCTAAAAAGTTAGCAAGTTTTTGACCCCTGAAAATAACGAATCCCCGAAAGTAACAATCCCCTGATAGTAGTGACGTGGAGTGGGGGGGGGGGGCATAAGATGTTTCAACTGTTGATTAAACCTTTGTCAGTTTGATAAGTCATTGTAAGTTATTATGCGTGCATATGCCTGTGCCAAGAAGTTGTTTTAAATGTTACAGGTAATGTTTCAATGTATTGCACATCAGAGATTTGTAGACTTCTGGAATGGCGACATGATATTTTGTTTCCAGTGTTACAGGGTTCAAAATAAAATCAGAGCTTTCAGCCTGAATTTAACGGCTTTTTTCTCAAGGCTGATTTTTAGCCGGCTTTCAACATGAATGAACCAGCACCTATCCCAAGTAGAGAATAAAGTGTTGACAGGCCAAACGCAGCTCACATGCTCGTGGTAATGTGTTTATATATTTCTCTTAGTAATCGTTGATTTTTAATTAAGTGCCATTTTCTCATAAGGATGTCCTTAAAATTAGGCAGAGCTGGGTGGTACGTTGTTACGAAAGGCAGGATTTTTTCCGCACTGTCTCTCTTTGTTGAAGTGCCGACTTCCTTTTATTTGACTTCGGACGTTATTATTTATTCTTTCTACTCGACTGTTGGGGTAGTCTCTTGCACGGAGGCGTGTTTTGAATTAGGTGATATTCTCAACGAAAGATTTCACTGAAGAGTTTGTTCTAAGAAGACGTAGGGCTTCACCTTTGATAAACCCTTTTCTAACCCCTGGTGGGTGGCAGGAAGAGAAGTGTGTACTGGAAAGTTTCTCTGGGCTTAAAATGTGTACGGATATCAAGGATTGCTTGTTTGTTAAATCTTTCGCCTTTAAAAAGAGTAGTATCTAGGAAGTTTATTTCCTTGCCTGAGATTTCAGCCGTAAATTTAATTGGGTGGGGTAGTGGCTGTTTTCTAGGACAATAAACTCTTTTATCTCCGTTCTGTCAACATTTCACAGCGAGAATAAGCCATCGATGTATCTTTTCCACTCAAGTGGTAGAAGAGTGCAGAACATTTGTACTAATGTTTGACTGAGCCTATGGCGTTATGCTAAGCCCGATCAGTGTCTCTCTTTGACCTACATGTATCAGTTTTCATTGTTGCGTTCAACGCGGTGATAATGAAACTTGGTCAGTGCGTCTATGAATTTTCGCTCGGCCTCCTTCTTTATGAAGTGTTTTTCTGTCTTAAACTCCTTGTTAGGAGTGATGTTTGCTTTTGCAACATAGCGCAAGTACTCTTGGGCATGTGTATTTTTCTTTGTGGGCCTGAAGTTTTAACTATCCACGTTTCTGACTGCTCGATTTTTCTCTTGAGCATGGAAATTTCGTCGACGGCGGACTGGCAGGGTTGCTTGCTGGCGTTTGACAAATTAGATCAGGCCTTTGAAAATGATAAATGCCGCAACAGTGACACTGATTTTCGGTGCGACGGTATATTTCCTTTGGTCTCCAGCAAATTTAATCAGACGAGAAGGCGAAAGCACACAAAAAAAGCGACAAGGTGCTAAGTTGAACAGGATCGAAGACGCTTTGGTAACAAAAAAATCGTGAATGAAAATTTGCTTGGTTCCTAAAGGAGAACTGAATTTGCTGTGGCACTGCTACCCCGTGTCTGGCGTATTTCCTCAAAAGTCGCGTTGTTGATCAGGAAAAAAAAGAGTGCCAGCAAATAGAGATAGTCGCTAGAACGAAGACTTCATTTACAAGAATCGAGACAATAATTGAGCGTTCTGAAATTTGTTGTTGTTTTTTATTTAGAAAGCTTTTAAAACGTCATCCGATTCACTTTTGGTATGTGTGTAAGTGTTTCACGGCCACATTACTTTCCGATATGAAACGTTTACTATGACGTTCTAGGGACGTTGATGTTGCCGATCAAGGGATGGGATGTCATTTTTTTCCATTTTAGGTGAAAAATCGCTGGCATGGGTGGCCAAAGTGTCGGCTCTCGCCGGCAGCCGGCTGCTATTTTGAACCCCGTGTTAAGGTCTTCAGTTGATAACCAGGATTCCAGGAAAAGTAAACAAAATTGGAAAACATTGTTGGACAGGAATAAAGCATAAACAGCCATGTCTGTATCACTTGTACTCTTGTCAGTGACAAGAAACCTCCATTTACCACTTTTTAAGTGCAAAAAATACCAGAAACATGGACTCAAATATAACTCAATCTTGACTCAATCTCTTAACTTGGTCATTAGTGTATCTCACTGAGCAGTAGGTTTAATCAACATTTTAAAACAAAACAAGGCAGTTGCTTTTGCATTAAGGTTCATATCCATACAATCCATTTCTATCTTCACAGCAATACTCTACTGTGTGTTTGCATTAGTGAGCATAGGAAAAACAATATGGTCTTGACCAATGAAATTTTTCTAGCCCATATTTTTTAAACACGATTCACCATCAATGATTTGCTTATGATGTCATTCACCCTTGATCACTAGAAACTACATTTTCACATCTTCAAGTGTTTTATGATTGTTCAGGTTCAGGAAGTTATTATTCCCTGCATTCCATGATTTGCTTGCTATTGTTGGTATGCCGGTTACATTGGAAAGTTACGGGTGAAATGGATTTACACAGGAAATACTAACTTTCTGAAGTATAAACCGTAACTGCCAATATTGTTCAGGGCTTCTTTGGAAGTTCTCACACAAGTTGCCTTGCAGCAAAAACCTCTGGTATGTTTTTTATGCTTGGTAGGAAAGTTCTGATTTTGTTAGAAGTGTCTGTAATAAAACCTGCCAGTGAAGTGATGGGGAAGATTGGAGACCCCAAACCTATAAATACAGCAGACTCCAAAATAGAGCAGCAGCAACAGCAGCCTCCTGAGCAGAATGGTGCTGATCACAATATGTCAGGTACAATGTTACCTGATGGAGTTGACTATTGTAGTAATGTGTAGTTGATGATGTGTGACTTAATTGTAGTCACGTTAGGGCCGATTTAGACAGCATGATTTTTCCTTACGACTGTAGTATGCGACTCGCTCACATCATGTCAACAACAAGGATCTCGTCGTCTAAAATCAGACTTACAACATCTTCACGACAGTCACGCATAACATGGAAAATGTCATAGAATTTTGAAACATGTTTTAAAACCCTACGACAGTCGTAGTCATAATCAAAATGTTAGTAAGAATGACGAGTTGTATAATTATGATCTTTGTTTGATGGGAGCAGCGCACGCTACAAAAGTCGCATACGACCGTCGTAAGAAAAAATCCTACTGTCTAAATCGGCCCTTAAAATGCAGAGCATGCAGACTGGGGATTTTTTTGAAGCTCTTATTGTCTCACTGGGTTGTATTTTTTCGCCGCCGGGTACAGTTCTGGGAAAACTAAATTAAAATACAGATTAAACTACTAATCTAAGATGTTGGTGGCTTCCAGGCTCCTGGGAAAAGTTTAATTAATAGCACATGTGTTTTTGCTAATGTATTCACCACTCAGTGCTGGCGTATTTATGAAGATGGAGACAACTCATATGTATGCTAAGGAGGATCTATTTTATAAACAACCACACAGTCATCAGCGCAACCAAATTCAGGAGTTTGGTTGCCTAGCATATGGCAAAGCGACAACCTGACAAGCAATTCCAAACAAATATGGAATTTTTTGGAAGAATTTCTAACTGTCGGGTACTTTTTTCCGAAAATTAAAGCGTCTGGCTGCCGAGCACCTAAACATCGAATAAAAGTACAGCAAATCAAGGTTCAAAAAATCCCAGTCTTCGCTGTCTGCATTTTAACATGATGGACTTAATAGAAAATCTATGAGGTGAATAAAAAAATGTATATTAATAGGGGGAGAGACATTGTGCTGATAAGAACTGTGCTACATGTACACAATGTCAGAGTGAAGTGATGTAGATTCAATTCTTACAAACTCTTTCTTGTGTTTTTGTCAGGCTCTGAAAGCATGCCGAACATTTTTAACGTCTTAAAATTAATGGTAATTATAATAATAACGGTAATTATAATAAAAATTATTATCAAAACAACATGAACTGAATCTGGTCACAGTAATAAATGTGCTTCAAAAATGTCCTTACTATGTTTTGATTTACAGCTCCTAATGGACACCAAGAAAACCCAGCCCAAAGATCAGGACTTGCACAGCATTCCAGAGGTAGGAAATATTACATCAAAAACATTGTTTCTTTCATCCTCCAAACTAAACTGCCAAAGCTGCCAAAGTTTACATCTGGGATGCAGCAATGTTTTAAACTTGGTTCACGGACATTTTATTGTTTCCAAGAAGCAAATTTTGTTTCTGCAACCTATTTTTCTTGCACAGCTAAGAACATGAATAACTTGTGTTTTATCCTAGGTGGTACAATGGGCATTGGACAAGCACCCAGGGGAGGAGGGCTTGCATCTGCTACATATGGAAGGTACTGATTATGTTTTTTATGGAATTCTGAATCTGTGTGGATGTTTATTCAGAGGACAGCAACCAACACTGAACTAAGAGAATGAAGACACAGCCTTTCACTGGCTGCCTGGTTGATTATTAACAATAGGAAAAATCAAACAACCAGGCAACAGGTTGGGGCAACAATTGAAATTTTGTCAGTAAAATAGGCAGAAGAAGTAAATCCCAAACTCAGGGTGAGGATTAAAGAAGAGAGAATGAGAGACACAGTAGTAATAGTATTTGATGCACATAAGATGTCAAGTTTCTTTCTGGTTATGGGGGTGATATTTTTAGACTAAATATGTAATTAGTATGTATTTGCTTTAATAAATTTGTGAAGTCATGAAAATTCAACTTCATTCTACAGTATGAGTGAGTAGTGATGACATCCATTGACTGAAATAACTCAATAGTTCAGCTTCCAAGTCTCCGCACTTGCCATCTCCCTGCATTAATTTCTCATTCCATTTCCACCTGCAGGGGACTGCTAACCAATAAACCAAAAATTAGAATTTTCTAGTGCATCAAATAAACAGGGAAAACAACTAAAAATTGACTCACTTTCTTATCTACATTTGCGTTAAGCGGGTTTACACATGTATGCGATTTTTTGTGCAATTGTTGTCACACCTTTCAGTGCAATATTTGTTACACTCGAGTTTGTGATAAAATTTGCAACTGTAAACTGGTGGCGATTTCATTGCAATTTTTGTGCAATTTCTTACCATGATCTTGCAGAAGTTTTGAACACGTTTGAAACTTGATGCAACTTTGTGGCAATTTTTGGGAAATTGCAGCAAACATTGTGCTCAAATCGCAGAGAAATTGCAATGAAATTTCTGCAAGTTTGCACTTGCGAGAAGAGTTGCATAATTTGGAAAGCGCAGCAAACATCACATAAAAAATAGCATACGTAAACGGGCCTTTCGAAGTAATATATTTGCTATGGGGAAAACTGAAATTGTTTTGTACATGAAATAGCATTAAAGCTGGCATATTTCTTCAGTCACCAGCCACTGGCTCGTGGAGGAGATGCCAGCTCAAAACCTGTCTACCCCATCAGTTCACTGACACCATATCAAAACAGGTGAGCTTGTGAGTGACTCATTGTGGTAAATGCTATCTATCAGCTAATGAATAAATTATCGGCAACTTTGCTGGGTATTACTAAATCACAAAACACAAATGGAACACTGGAACGGTTAATTTTTCCACCCTTTTGGCAAAAACACTGAAACTTTGGAAAACAGCTTCAGGGTTTTGGAAATTCACATTGCACATTTCCTCATATTTTTCCTCCACAAAAAATATGCCACCTTACAGTCTTGCTAAATTTTGTATTGTGAAACCCCTTTACTACGACCACCAGTGAGCTGGAAGATAACATAAACAGGGTAACTTAACTACTTGAAGGTTATTGTAACAACAAGGGGAATTATCTAGCCCCTGGCAGTTATTGACAGCCCTGGTAAGTTGCTGTTAGTTAGCTTGTTAAAATTAGTAACTTCTTTGGGTTTTCTTTCTAAGGATTGCTTTTGTCGATTTTCTCTTTGCGGATTATTTTTGTCGGCTCTTTGCTCTCGTGATTCAGTTTGCGACACACTTAAAAATAATGAAAATGTCATCCGTGACGTACATTGAGGTATAAAAACTAACTTTTCAGTTCCTGGTCGGAAAGTTCGAATTATTATTACAATGGTATGTACGCGAACAATTTCGAATAAAAAAATTAATGTTTCGAATATGGAATCCAAGGTTTGAAGAATCGCTAAATTTTTCGAAGAATGAAATCAAAGAATGAACTAATCGATGAATAATTGAAGTTGGGCGTTCGTGCGTGAAGCACATTGACTGTAAAGTCTTTTATTGACGGGGTTGATTTGCATGAGGGATAACAGTTTGGGACTTGTTGTTGGTTGGTTTAATGAGGAAGATAAGAAAATGGCTTAGCTTTTGTAGGGGCTGCAAAAACGTGGTTGTAGTAACCTGGTAATGGGTGGTTCCAGAAAATATCCATACCCATACCACGGGCGGCATCTTGGAATTCCGAAGGGGAGGGGGGGGGGGGTTACGTCGACTGGAATTCCGAGGACATGGGGGGGTTCATTGGACTGGAATTCCAAAGGCATTGGGGGATTTTCAGGAGAGTAACTTCCAGTTTGGTGTAGTTAAGTCTCTTCAAGGTAAACTCATCAAAAACGACTTATCTAAGGACAACGATTCACTCGTAAACACGAGACACGTTCAACTCAATCAACATGCCGGAGACACATTTCAATGCATGGTCATGGTCAATATATTGTTTATGCTAACATAACGGCTGAAAGCTGTTCACTTGCCAGTAGATCGGTCACAAAAGCAATCGTAGGTTTTTCTTCCATTGTTTTGCTCGAATACAACACTGTAGATCCTATTCATTGAAAAGTCAGATTTCACACGTTATGCAAATTTGATGCGCTTTTGATCAGACTACATTCACTGTTTTGTACAAATTCTTTTAAAGTTGTCATTGACTTTGAGTTTCAATGTGAGGTTCATTAATTGCCTATTTTAATTTTAATTGAAGGATAAAGTGCAGGGAAAAAGTTTGATTTTTTCTTGCGCAATTTATTTGCAAATTAAGTTCACTGTGGACTAAAAATAATTGCAGGAAAAAAGCTCGCTATTTTACTCTAATTCTTTTCCTAACATCATGACCTTCGATTTTTAGAATAGGTTGCATTCAACAGTTTCGTTTTTGACGGCAGGTTTGAGTCTGACAATTTGAGAATTTACAATGCCAGAGTCCACCATAAATGAATATTCGCTCGCTCATAAACTAATTACGCTCGTCCACTGAAAGCTGTCAATTTAATGCTGTGCCGTGAAAATTAATATCTCAACAAATATGTATATTGTCGATCTGAGTGAAACAGAAATTTCAAATTAAAGAACTGCTCTACGACTTAACTGAATTATTCCGTCACTGTAGAATTTATTTCCGAAGCCAGTGTTGTAAGAAAATTCACTTCTGGTGTCAGAATAAACTAAGCGATTTTAATATTAGCCATGCGGGGAACACTCCAGTTTCAGCAAGAAAACGAAAGTTGCTACGGCACAGAAATCTTTTTCTGGCTGGGTCCCGCAGACGTTATTTTTGGTGGAGAGAAATGACAGCCTGAAATCTGTCTGCGTTCACACGCTACGATTTCCTCTGTTGATACTGGGCCTAAAAGGGTTACTTATACACCTACTATTCAATTACTAAACAGCGGTTCTCAACATCAATCACATCTCCCAACCCACATCTCTGCCCGCACCTCCTAACCATTGGTTACTGCTAGTTTTAATGGTGTGTTAAAAAAAATCTAGAAAAAATACTTTTCGGGGTTTTGTGGTTTGGTAATATGCCCATTCAGTTTATTGACTCTTTACAGAAAACTCTGCCCTGTACACTAATTGTTAAATATATCAAATAATCTTAGACCAGGAAGTCATGAAGTTAAAAGGCATAAGTAACTGGCCCTCTTAGGTCAAAAATTTCAAATGGCAGAAGTCTCCTTTACGTCTTTTGTTTGGAAATTGCCAGTAAGACCAGTCAACTAATTTTGCTTTTTCATTATAAAGGTGGACTATCCGTGCTCGTGTTACCAACAAGTCAAACATCCGTACATGGAGCAACTCGAAGGGTGAAGGACGTGTCTTCAATGTTGACCTTGTGGATGAGTCGGTTTGTAGTCATCATCATCGAATTATTGCTAACTGTAAACCCTTATTTCTTTATTCCTATTAGTTTTTTGAGGGTTTATAAGTGCTATAGCCTAGTTTTGCACCTTATGTGCACTGTTTTAGGTTTTAGCATCCACTAAGTGTCAACACTGCTATAAATGATAATTATTAAAATAATAATAGTACTGACAATAATAACACAGACAATGAATTTTAATAGCAACAACAACAACACCAACAACAATAATAATAATAATAATAATGATTTATAGTAATAATTATGTTCTGAACAAACTACATTTGATGTAATCTTTTGCAGGGAGAAATCAGAGCAACTGCTTTTAATGATGCTGTTGATAAGTTTTATGAAATGCTTGAAATAAACAAGGTTGGTATTCTACTTGAGGCTTATATTTTTTAGAGGATGCTCACACATGCATAGGCTTCCTTCATGTGAATCAGAATGTATTCATACTTGCATTGTTGAACTCCAGCCTTCAGTTGGGACTTTTCAGGACCAAATAATTTTTTAATCTTAATATCAACCAATAAGTGAATCATCATGCAAACTTTTTTTCTTCTTTTCTGAACTTGGGAAATCAAAAATCCAAGTGGGAGGGTTGTCCAATAATGTGCAGTGTTTAAACCAGCCCTTACCACTTCAATGAATTTTTATTTATTAAATATTTCATCTTTACTTCAGGTGTTTTACATTTCCAAGTGTTCACTAAGAACTGCAAACAAGCAGTTCTCATCTATCAAGAATGATTACGAGATGTATCTTAACAAAGACAGTAACATTGAGCCGGTAAGGCGTTGCCATCTAGTCTGTTAAGAAATACTGGGGGTATCTATTTAAAAGTCAAAGCTAGAAAGTAATTTGGCTTAGAGTAAAATTGTGCATTTTTCACATACATGCTCAAGAATGGTGCCTCCTTTTGTTGCTGCGCATACCTTCTGTGCATCTTGGGTCTGGCCTACTAATACAAAGGTATTTTTGTGGGGTTTATAACTATGTGGAAAAAGCAGATCTTAGCATTAGGGCTATCAGAATCTAAAAAGAAAATTGGGGCTACCCCGGCATCTTTGTATTTTGGAGCTTTTTTAGGGTTATGGTTGCTTAATTATCTTTGAAAAATGTGTGGTTACCTACATTTTTCTTTTTAGATTCCGGTAACTCTTGCTAAGATCTGCTTTTTCCCCATAGTCAAAACCTTTGCAAAAATACCTCTGTATTAGGAGGCACTGTCCTTAAACACATTTTTAAATGCTTAATGTCACTGTTCCAATTCCAATTAGCAAATTTGTCTCTTTGAAACCGAATAAAAAGTATCAATGTTGACTTACTAATTAAAGTAAAGAACACCGCACACATTTGGGGTGAAATAGGGGGACACCGCTCGGCAGTGAGCGTCACAGACGACTTCCACTGCTGACCTTTTTAGAGCCTCACGTCTCCTAGCCGCATGAGCTGAAACCTAGGCAACATAACAGAAACAATTGCCACTGCAGCACGCCAAAGCCAGCAGCATGGCAGTGAGAAGAGTATTGGCAGGTCTAAAGCTAGAGCACTGCAACCTAGGCCAGGAACGTGCCACAGCGGCAGTACTACAAACTGAAACCTAAGGCCAGTGACAGTTAAGAAACTATCTCATCTCACCAGTGATGCTGGGTCACACCAGAATATTGGCAGGATGTTAATGCAAAAACTGGCAAAATGAACTATTAAACGAAGCTTGGGGAAGTCGCAATGCAGACTTGACTGAATGTAATCCCTGAGAAGCGGCCCCAAGTTTATTGAATACGGTCTCCTAAACAAATGAACTGAGTAAGACTTTGAACCTTGTACAGAGCATTTTATAGCAAGACAGTGTCCAAAGCCTGAGCCAATGGCTGTACCATGCGATTGCTAGACGTAAAATAATAATAAATAGGACATAAATGGAGTATTTATTGAATTAACCATGGAGAAATGGTGAACTAACTAGTAGCTAGACAAGGTTGCAACATACTACAATAGAACCGTAAATAAAAAGCCCCAACAAAGAATACAATGTAAATGGTTTGAACCCAGGAGTCATGTAAGTTGATAAATTACGATCATCCAGGTGAGTGTAGTCCTGAGAAGGACTGTTTGTGATGACATTGACTGAGTTTCAACAACCTGAGTGGAAGTCATCATCAGAGTCAAGTGAATTGTGAATCATCATCAGATCAGGAGTGCTCAACGACCGATTTTTCGAAAAAGGTTTATTTCTTTCCCAAAAATCAAATTGACTTCTGTCAAACAATATTTGCTTAATAATTAACTTTTGTGGGGAAAAAATAGCCGCTCCTCAGTGCCAGCAAACTTAAGTCCATAGGATTCCTTTTCCCAGCAAGCAACTTTGTGGAGGTCGAGAATCCCAGCCAGAGGAAACTTTCAGTCACTCTTTTACCAGTAATTTGGAATGCAATGGGAAATGCCAGCCAGCAAGTTGAGGCATTGTAATAGCCGATTTCCTAGCAATATAGAATTTGATTTGCCAAGTAAAACAACACAAGTTTTGTAATAAAAATGTTATTTTTTCACTGAGCGTTGCGAAATTATTTTGCATACTCACGGCATGCCGAGGTATCATCATGAGCGACAAAAATTTTAATTACAACCTATAGGGTCAGCACGATTAAGACCAGGAGAATGGCGAAATAGACTCCTACAGCGTTAAAATGGTATGGTCTATTTAGTCGGTTATTCAGTGCGTATGGACAGAAAGTAAACACTAATAATAGCGAGAAGTAAATAACTGCTTACCGTTTTAGACCGAAATATAGGTTCCTGATCAAGAAGATATCCCAAAACAGCAATTTGTAGAAACAAGTTCCTAAGTGTAAACGATGTTGAAGGACGTGGTCATATCACCACGTGGTTTATGAAAAGTGAGTCGTCTGATACTGCAAAAAGGGCGTAGAAGAGGTTTACCAGATACAGATGTCATACTGTTTGGATCCCTGTCAATAAAGGTGTTTATTTGCATTTATCATGTTTATTGCATTCTCGTGCGTCAATGCCAATCGTCGTTGACCATGGTGACCTCCATGCGAGAAACAAACCGAAATTTTTTTTCCAGCAACCCGCCTCTCAGTGTGTGTCAGTGAGCCAGGAAGTGGGCGCTGTGTATCATTTTCCAGCAAAAATTGTTTCAGAAGAAAATAACGTCAGCAAGCAATCATTTCCTAACTAATTCCCAGCAAATTGTTTATTTTGATACATTACTTCCCAGCCAGCATCATGCTGCATGCGGAGCGGGTATTTTGTATATCGGCTCCACTAAGCACTCCTGTCAGATGTTATAAGTCTCTGGTCGTTGTCCCGATTGGTTGATGAACTCGCAATGTCTGTTGTTTGTTTGTCTTCTTGTTGTTGTTGTTAAGAAGTCCTTTGTAAGGTGCAGGTAGTTTTTGGCAATGGTTCAGTGGTGTTTGTTCTAAGTTAGTAAACCAGCTTTCCAGTGTGTGATTCGTTGAAAGTAGTTTGTACCATAGGTAATGCATTTAGCAGAGTCCTAGTCAATTCTGTGGTTTGTTTTGTTAAATGGTGCAATGTGATTGTTGATATCACCATTTCTAGTTGCTTACTTGTGTTCAGACAGTCGGATGTTCAAATTTCGGCCGGTCTCACCAATATAAGCAGCCTGGCAGTTACAGCGTTTGATCTTGTAAACTGTCCTTTGGAATCTGTCCTTTGGTTTGTCTTTGTTCTTGACGTTTGTCAGTAGTTATCGCAAAGTAGTGATAGGTTTGTGAGCATCGCGGATGTTTTAGGGTCGTAGGAGCCATGTGATAGTTTCAGAAGCCCCTTTGATGTAAGGTATGGTTGCAGTAGTGACACTGGTGTCGAGTTAGTGTTTGTAGCATTGCGTTCAGAGTTTCTGTAAGCATTGTCTAATAAAGTCCCGGCTATAATTGTTCTTGTTGAAAATGTTGTCTTAGTACTTGATTTCATCCGTTAAACTGTCAAGTGGGTCACAAACTAGTTGTGCGCATCTTGTCAAGGTCCACATAGTGGTTGCTTTGTGAGAAGTAGGGTTTTAAGATGATTGGTCTAGTAGTCTGTCGGTATGTGTTGGTTTTCTGTAAGTTGTCCTCCGTATTTTGTTATTATCACAGGAAACCAAGCAGTCTAGAAAAAGTATTTTTACCATTTTCCTTGATCTCTGTAATAAACTGTGCCAGCATTTTGCGTGTTAAGGTGTTCGTGAAAATCGTCAATTTCGTCTTTGTGTACGGCTGTAAAGGTATCGTCAACATAGCGTAGCCAGAGTGGTAGTGTTCATTTGTAAGTTGCGAGGGCTCACTCCTCAATGCTTTGCATAATGATATCTGTAGCAACAACGGAAACTGGTGATCCCATAGCTGTTCCATGCAACTGTTTGTAGTGTTTGCAATTGTACTGAAAGTAAGTAGAAGTAAGACAAGGGTTCTGTAAGTCCATTAAGTCATCTGTAGGTAACATTAGTTTAATAGCAGAGTTGTTGATGGCAGTCTCGGTGTAGTCTAGAGCCAGTTGAAGTGGAATACTGGTGAACAGTGATTTCACATCAAAAGACAAAAGTTTGTAGTCGTCAGGTACTTGTACTGTGTTGATTGCGTCGACTGTAGTTTGTGTTATGATTCGTCAGTCAAAGGTTTAAGTACAGTAATGAAATATTCGGACAGTTGGTAAGTCAGAGGCCATAGTCGACAAACTGACTAATTTCACCAACAGTAGACCAACAGACATTTGACTAACAAAAGGTGGATTGAAATGCACCAATCACGTTTTACAGTCTTTGCAACCAAGAACATCACGGCTTAACTGATAGACAACCAATAACATAGTGAGTTTGTTGACCAATCAGAACAACGACCAGAGACTCGTAACATCTTATTATCTGCTGCAGTTCACAATTAGCTTGACCCTGATGATGACTTCTGCTCAGGCTGTCGAAATGTTAGTCAATGTCACTTCAAACAGTCCTTCTCAGGACTACACTTACCTGGACGATGGTATTTTAATTACCTACTTATGAAAAGAATGCAATGATACATTTATAGTCCTAGATTGAGAGTCTAAAGTACAATACGAAATAGATACTTCGCGGGGACAAAGAGTGTCACGTTCCATTATCTGCGTTTTACAGTATTGTATTGTAAAATTTTCCGTAAAAGCGTCCTTTCTCTTCCCAGTACACAAACTGACATTGCTGGATTGGACAAAAGGAGCACAAATAAAACACTTGGTCCAAACAACAAGAAAAGCTTAAAGAAGTTGCCACTGACACCGAACCATCCTGTACAGGAAAATTGTCCACAGTTTTATTAACTGCAAACAGAGAAAAAAAGACAAACTAATTAAAAAATACATTGAATTTCACACCAAAACTTATCTGTTTCAGTGCAATGATCCTTGTGACTTGCCAACGATCCAGTACAACTTTGTAAGCATTGGTGACCTGGGCAACTGCAGTGGAGATGACATTGTTGGTGAGTACTTTGCAGGACTGTTGCCTGACTAGTGTCAGCAACAAATAATGATCATAGCAAATAGTAAAGTGACAAATACTTGCAAATGATTGACAGTCTGTATTTGCAAATACTGATGTATTGTGGATGGATTACACCATATTTACACTCTGCCAAGGTTGATGAGGCTCATTTGGCCTCTAGCAATATTATACAACTTTTCTAATATAACACAAAACATCAAACAGTTGTTAACATCCTGTAGAAGCTGGGAGGTGGTGCAAGGAAATGCATCATGCTGAAACCTCAGTTTCAGATTAAGGAAACTTGTATTTAGTAAGAGAAAAGTGGCTGAAAATTCATCTCATTCATTGTTGAAATATTATCACAAAAGACAGCTAAATATAAAAATGTGGTTTGCAACAAACAACCCAGTAGTAAACAAATTTCAAAGTTTTGACATTACTTTCAACAGGGAAAGTCTAACTCAATTTATGTTGTGTAACACTGAAATTAAGGATACTTATAAGGTTGTAATATTGTAATTTTGACAAAGCCACCGTGGATAAATAAAGTTTTCTATCTTCTGTCTATCCATCTATCCATCCATCCACCCGCCTGTCCGCCCGCCCGTCCGTCCGTCCATCCATCAACAACTTTATTAACAACTTTATTAAAGTGTCTAATCTTCTAGGTGGCCATGTTGACATGAGCACCAAAATTCTACACAGAGCACAGGCTCCACAATATCTTAGCATTGGGCTCCCTGCTTTGTTTGTTCTGTCCCTCCATTTGTAAATGTTAATTTGTTTTGCATCTGTTCAGTATGAAGCCAATTGGTCTCTCTAACCTTGGATTATATGATGTTAGCGTGTGTCACTAACATTCATGATCCTTGACAGACATTCTTGGTGTGGTGATCAACATTGATGATGTTACCCAGATAACCACAAGAGCAACCAACAGACAGGTTTGTCAGTGTAGCTCTGTGTTTTAACTTGTAAGATTCAAAGAAACAAACGTATACCACAATTTGCAAAACCAAATTGGGGTGTTTCACCTGAAAGACACTCAAAAGTTGCTTCTAAGCAACTCCTTAGATGGTGTAATTCAATATTTTGGGTGAATGTTTTCAGGTATCTAAGAGGGATGTTACCTTATTGGACAGATCAGAGAAGAGTATCAGAGCAACTTTATGGGGAGATCTTGTGAGTAGATTCAACTGATACATTAGTGCAGTGGCACAGCCACGTCCAATCTTACCTTCAGCATTTCTCTTTTTTGTCATTTATTAATTGTCAATCGGTCAGTACAAAATGCAGACTGCAGACTGCAGACCGGGTACAAAATGCAGACTAGGTACAAAATGCAGACTGCAGACTGCAGACTGGGTACAAAATGCAGACTGACATTTGAAACTGTTTTTTTTTTTAATATTATTACCGGTTGTCACGCAATCCCTTTTCCGATGTCATCTTCCACGAAAACTCGCATTACCGGGGAATGATCTTGCTCCATTACTCGAAACGAAAACGCTGAGTCATGATTCATTTTGTGTAGCAATTGTGTGGTAAAATACAACACGACATCTATGCTCCTACTACACATGCAGGATCTAAATTCTCTCACGAGGTATAAGTATTTTTGTATTAACACACATCGGTTAAAGGAAGTTGATTTAACTGCTACTTACCGCATTAACCGACCTCCGAAAGGCCGCCATGACGAACCGGCGAAGAGGCAAAGAAAGCGACCACGTGCACGGAAGGTCATGTGTCTGCTGGTTTCTCGGTATCATGTTGCAACGAGTGTTGTTATTTTATGTTATGCGATCTCGCGCTTGAAGTAAGAAGACTGAGAAGGCTTAAATCATGTTTAAGAACGAATTGATCTTCGAGACTTCTTTTAAAAAGTATATTTCGAGTAATGGAGCAAGATCATTCCCCGGTAATGCGAGTTTTCGTGGAATATGACATCGGAAAAGGGATTGCGTGACAACCGGTAAGTTATAAAATGAAATAATATTAAAAAACCCCGAAAAAAACAGTTTCAAATGTCAGTCTGCATTTTGTACCCAGTCT